>PVKM010011097.1:0-33777 GCA_004027735.1 Carollia perspicillata
ACCCAGGAGCTATGCTGTGAGGAAGCTCAAATGGCTCCAGGGGCAGTCACCGTCTAGGTGCTCAGGCCAGCAGCCCAGGAGGGATTCCATCTGACAGCAATGTCGACTGCCTGGCATGTGAAGAAATGAGCCTTCAGGTAATTTCAGTTCTTCCATCAAATCTTCCCAACTAAAGTCCTAAATATTGTGGAACAGAAACAAGCTGTTCCAATAGGCCCTTTCCAACCACCAAAACAACAGACTATATTAGCATAATAAAATGGCTGCTTGATGTCTCAAAGTTTTCAAGTTATTTACAATGCAACACTAGTAACTGGAACAGGAGGGAGACAATTATTTTCTTCATTAATTTCCACCGATAGGAGTCTGACATTATTGCCAATATTCTCAAAATTACTGTTAAGATCATTCATTAGGAGGAAAACTAAAAATGACATGCTCCTTAGCATGTTTCTGAAAAGGCCGTGACCATGAAATCCATTGACGAGAAGAATGTGACTTCATTAGACAAGAAGAGTGATGTTGTGGCAATGAATCAACATAGAAACCAAACTGGATACTTTCAATTTAAAATCAAAATCCACACACTCTTTTAGTGAGGAATCCCTAAAATGAATTAATTAGTAAAGCTAATGTTTGTTGACCCATAAGAATATTTTTTAATTATTGCCATTACTTTATTTTCATAGAATTGAAAATGGAGAAAGCAGGCAAACAAATCAGTATTCTTAGTTTTGGTGAAGTATAACATTTTATAATAAATTCAGTTTTATTTGCTGTAAAATGCTTACCAGCACAGGCATAGCTTAGTTGAATGTTCAGTGCCCATGCTGGTTTTTCCAGCTCAGTGCAAAATCACATAGTATTCAGAAAGTGAAGCTACAGTTTTCCAGCTCACTTAAGTATAAGTTTATTGAGCACATACTAAGAGCACATACTAAGAAGACAGCAGACAGAAGACTCCATGTCCTCTGTCGGTGTTCCTTTCTCCACAGATATCTTCATACAGCCAGTTTTCTGATGGGAATGGGTGGGGAGATGGAGAAAGGAAAGTCCACTAAAATAAATGGAATGGAACAGTCACTGGCAAACCCTAAGGCACAGTATCCTAGCTGGATGCAAACAATGCAGCTTTTTAGAATCAAATGGCTCACTCAGTTAAATAAACATTTGGGCTAATGGATTCTCTAAGAGTCCTAATAGTTTCCCTGAACTGATGGAACTGACTGGCTATTTCGGTATTACACAAATCCATTATTCTCCATGCCGATATGGTTTCATTTTATTTATACAGTTTTTAAAACTGTCTATGCCAAGAATCATAAATAAATTTTTCAATATCATTTTGGCACAAAAATAACAATGTGCTAGAAAGAGCACTAGATGAGAGAATTGTGATGTAGTTCAAGTTATGTCATTGTCACCAATTAGCCCTGTGACCTAAAAGGAGGCCTCCTCTTCCTCATTTGTGTTGTAAATCTGTGATTCTAAGATACCTGGCTGTGTAACTTTGGATAAGTAAATGTTCTAATTGCCTAAGCTTTAGCAAAACTAGAAATATCAAGTTTCATTTGAATTTTTTGTTGTGAGAATTTGAGTTACAGGATTTTAATTCCTGACTCAAGTAATAGAACTTCTGAGCTAAACAATTGTGCTTTTAGACTTCTCAGCTCCCAGAGAAGCTGCTGACATTTGGTAAATCACTGGAGAGCTGAGAACCCAGAAAAAGTTGTACGGCTGTGACTACTGAGCCCTGTGCTTTTTAGCTGCAATGGTTCTTCACTTTGGGGGGTTACATTTCTTGGCCTTGATGATTTGGTTTGAAAGAATGGAAAAGTAAATAAACTAATATGTATAAAATGAAAAACATTTATTGAGCACCTAATTTCTTTCTGGAGAGAAAATAAAGAGTTATTTCAAGTTTTCAAAAGAAATCTTTGGGACAGAGATTACTTTTCCAAGGTCTTCCAGGTCATGAGTAGTAGAACTGGGAGGTGAACCTTGGTCTTTCTGGCCACAGAGTTCATTTGTCACTCTGCAATGCAAAATGACACTGGCAAGCTATTGAAATAAACATTGACCTCAATATGGCTTCCTTTACTCAAAATAGCTCACCAACGGGCTTATCTCCAGAGCCCTAAATTCCATATTATTAACATGATTTATTTATCATATCAACTCATTGATATGATGTACTGATCCCCATTGAAATAATAATTGCTATAGGAGAACATAGTAAGCAGCTAATTATTCCCATTTTACACTCATTTTTGTATTCATTTTATCAAGCCTTTGGCAATGTATGTTTCAATAAAGATGTTGCGAAATAAATGCATATTGGATTAAGATTCTTTACCAAATGATGAGGGGACACCCAGGCATTTCTGCACTAGAAGAACTCATGATCTAGAGAGTGCTAACGGAAATATAAATCATTGCTTTGCAACTGTTCACAATAAAAAATCTATAATGGAAGAATAGAGAAAGTGATGTAAGGATACAGGAAAAAGCCAAAGAAGGTTTCAACTAAATGATGAGAGAGGTCACTGGAGAATTGGAGTGAATGTTGTCAGTTTCCTCCTGAAGAGAAGAAGTGTTAAAAAGAGAATGTATTGGTCAGGTTCCAACTACGTAAAGAAATAGCCATCTCAAATTGGATATTGTGATGATAATATAACCAACGGACAATTTATAAAGTATGGGCAGGTGGAGACACCCACAAGGAGCAACACAGGGCCCTAGGACTAATTAGCACCCCAAGAGTCAAAAGAATAAAAAGGAAGAGTGGTATTGCAAAAGCAGACAGAGAGGACCAACCGACAGGAGCCATGACCTTGGTTAGGGACACAGCCCACTGTTGGCGACTGCACTTGGACTGAGACACAGGACTCGGCCTCAGTCCCCTCCTTCCCATCTCCTGCTAGTGCTCTCCATTGGCCAGACCCCATGAGAAGCCACAGATCAAAGGAACCAGTTGATGCAATTTAAATAATCCAGATTCCTAGGACAGAAAGAAGAGCAGAAATTGAATCTGGATGAGCACATAGAAAGCATTCAGAAAGAAAAGCAGGAACATAATTTGTAAGCATTCTGCATAGTGAGGAAGTAGGACATAGCCTTCTGTAACACAGCTTGGCCTGGAGCTCTAGCTTTACAACTGTTGTGAGTCATGTGTTGATTTAAAAAAAACAATGAGCAAGGATATAGCACTTTTGACTGTATGCATGAAGCTGATATTCTTACCTGCACACCTCACCGAAAAGACTTCATCTTTCAGAGGAAACAATATAAAGGAAATAACGACCCACTTCTATTTGGAGAAAGAACAATAATATATTTTATGGCCCTTTATTGAATGGAAAGGAGAATAACTCATCAGCTATGTCCCCACCATCTCTGCACACACAGACAGAAAGGCTGCCAAGCAAACGACCAGGGCTGAAAAGAAGTTATACAATCATTGCATGTTTAAAAAAGCTAAAAATACACTCTTCCAAGAAACTAAAAATAATAGTTGAGTGAAAACTTAAAGCAGAGAATCAGATGTTAGAGATTATACCAGTTTCAGATGATGTCAGATTTAAAGCTTGTAGTTTCACTCATTTAATGAGAACCAACCAGTTTTATACCCAGTCTAAAGTTCTTACAAAAATTTCACTTCTTAAAGAGTCTTCCTGATTGTTATTTTTTCTTTTCCTTATTAGTGTACTAGCATAAATTTTGATGATTTAATTAACTACTAGAATTTATGTTTATAAAATTTGAGAAATACAATTACAAGACAACAGATAGGCAAGGCTCTTTCCCATTTAGGGCTACCTATATTGAAAAAAATGCTTTTTTAAAAATCCTCATCTGAGCCCTGGCTGGTGTAGCTCAGTGGATTGAGCGCAGGCCTGCGAACCAAACGATTGCGGTTTGATTCCCAGTCAGGGCACATGCCTGGGTTGCAGGCCAGTTCCCAGCAGGGGACTCACGAGAGGCAACCACACATTGATTTTTCTCTTCCACTCTTTCTCCTTCCCATCCCCTCTCTCTAAAAGTAAATAAATAAATAAAAATATTTTTTTAAAAAATCCTCATCTGAGGATATGCTTATTGATTTGAGTGGCGGGGAGGGAGAGAGAGAAAGAAATGTTGATGTCAGAGAGAAACATCAATCAGTTGGTTGCCTACAATATGCACCCTGACCGTGGATCGAACTCGTAACCTAGATATGTGCCCTGACTGGGGATCAAACCTGCAATCTTTGGTGTGTAGGACAATGCTCCAACCAACTGGGCCACCTGGCGAGGGCCATTACTCTTGATGAATGACCAATGCCATTCTGAGACCTTAATTGCTTAGTGAACTGGACTCAATATATTTCAGAGGATAGAGTCAGGGATTCATTTTCTTTTATTGTGTCCTAATTAACCACACTGTGACAAATTTAGCCCAAAGCTATCTCCAAGAAGATAGATTAAAGCATTCCTTCTACTCCAAAGTTACCAAATAAGGACCACACCCTTCCTCCATCAACTGTGAGTCAGATGAATGCTTCAAGAGTTTGCAAACATCCAAAAGAATTCAAACAATGTCATTGACAAGCTGCATTCAGTTACACATAAGCAGGAGGCAGCTTTATTTTTCTTTTGCTCTTTTCAAGTTGCCCTAGGGGATCTTCCTGATAATGGAAGAACCCATAAGTTTTTCTAGAAACTCTGGTTACTAATGAATAAATATTAATAACTCAAAATCAGGTATTAAAATTTCCACTCATCATCCCATCTATGGCTTTTCCCCTTCTTCATAGCTCATCTACATTCAAAAACCTGGAGTAGGATTTTTTTTTTCCCTCCGTCTATGTCCTCTCCCACCCAGGAGTGCTTGTGTTGGCTTTGGACCACAGGAGTCAACATAGGTAAGGGGACAAAGGTCTTATGGAGTAATGCTATTGTGGTCAAGAGTTAGTGTCTTCTGTGTGGAAGATGTGCGAATGGCAGCTCTTCTCCCACGTGGCTGGAGGTGGCTGTGGGGCTATGATTACCTTTTGTTCACCTATTAGCAAGTCCTGCCAATGGAGATGCCAACATCAGATTTTACAATGTATTATCATTAGCTAAAAATCCATGACCAGAAAAGTCCCATTTAACGTTTTTTTGTATTATTGAAAGTACGTGTGGGCTGGGGTGGGTGAGTCAGGGAAATGGGGGGGGGTGGAATTGAGGTGACAGGATATAATGACAACAGCCTTGCCCTTGTCATTAGAACACTTGAACATCTTTTCCGGAAGAGTTGCTGGCTGCATTCATACAACGCAGCCAATTAATTTATCTAGGCCTCAGTTGCTTCATCTCTATTCTGTACTTGTTTGGATAACAAGATTTCAGAGTTCTTTCCCATATCTAGTACACTGTTTTTCCTATGAAATTTTTAGTCCAAAGTATTAGAAATGTTTCAACCCACACAATAGGAGAGTTCCACAAAGTATGTCTCTGCTGTGTCAGAACCCATGTCCAGGCAGATGTAGAATATGAACCCCTCAGGCCCAGGAATATGGAATCCTTGCTGTTTCTAAAATCTGTCTGTCTACCCCATCCTGCCCTGCATTCACAAACACGTCTGATCATCAGCATTTTCTTTCCATGCCCCGCCATGTTTACATGGGATTTTTTAAGCTGGTGCTTTTTAAATGTATCCAGATCAGATTCTGAAAATAAAAATCTCCCATGGATTCAGGCTGTCAGAAAATATAAAACTTTTCAATGCTCAGACACCGGGGTTTTTTGACCTGAAACTGTCAAACCTTGTCTCTCTGCTTCAATACCCAATCCTGCCGTTATCCAATTGTAATTTAGAAATCATCACAATAGGAGAAACTGACAGTTTGTTGGAGGATATCTTTTTAATTGCTAATTTAATGAGCTTTATGATAGAAGCAAAGACTTCAAAAAAGAAAATGAGACAAGGTACTTACTAATGGCATTAAAATACTGCCTGGTAAAGACAACCCTTGAGAGACAAGATTCCCACTGTGACGGCTTTTGATTAGATCTCATGTGCCCATGGAGATGTGTACCATTCTGGGAGAACACCCACTGTTAGCTATCAATACTCTTTTGTAATAAAGTAGATACCAGAAACATATTGAGAAAATTTTCTTAGCCATATAACTTCAGGCTATATTATATACAAAATATGCAGACCAAAGACAAATGCACCAAACTTCTGTCAAACGAAGCATTATGGCCCCTAAATCCACTCATCATCACCCAATTAGGAGTTGCAGTTTGTCTGTGTGACCTTTAAGTAACTTATTTGACTTCTCTGGGCCACGAGTGCTACCTTCTTCTATTTTCTCATCGATTTACTTAGTTTACCCCATTGCTCCAGCACCTTCGCCAATGAAGAGCAATGGCACCTTTGTCAAAATCATTTGGCCATAGTGTCGTCAAAAAGACAAGATACAATAAATGCTGGCATGAATGTGGAGAAAAGTGAACCCCTGTGCACTGTTGGTAGGATTGTAAATTGGTGCAGCCACTGTGGAAAACAGTATGGGGAATCCTCAAAATTAAAAACAGAACTGTCATATGACCCAGCAACTCCATATCTTGGAATAGATCCAAAGAAAACAAAAACACTAAATCAAGAAGACAGCTGGGTTCCCACATTCATAAAAGCATTACTTATAGTAGCCAGCACACAGAAACAACTTAAGTGTCCATGTATGGATGAGTGAATGAAGAAGTTGTAATATTTTGTACACACACACACACAATGGAATATTATTCAGCCATAAAAAATGAGAAAACCCTACCATTTGCAACAATGTAGGTGGACTTTCAAGGCATTACACTAAGTGAAGTGAGTCAGACACAATACTGGGTGATCTCACTCACATATGGAATCTAAAAAGAAAACAAATCAAACTCATAACAAAAGAGTTTAGACTTGTGGTTACTAGAGGTGGAGGGTAAGGGAAATTGGAGGATGGTGTTCAAAAGGTACCCCAAATTCCTGGTTAAAAGACACACAGATAAGTACTGGGGGTGTAACATACAACATGACAGTGATAGTTAACACTACCATGTAAAAAAGCAGTTATGAGACAAAATTCTTGTAATTCTCATCACAAAGGGAACATTTTTTCTTTCTTTTTTTCGTCTTTTCTTTATATCATATCTATATGAGATGATAGATGTTAGCTGAACCTATTGCAATAGTCACTTCACAATACATATAAATCAAACCAAATGCCTTAAACTTATACAATGATGTATATCAAATATTTTCAATTAAACTTGGGAAAAATCAATTGGCTGTATAAGTGTAGGACTATTTTTTAGGCTCTATTCTTTCCATTAGCTATACAATACCATTGTCATAATGTCTTTGACATTAATTTTAAAGTCTAGAAATCAAGTGGTGTAAATCCTCTAATTTGATCATTTTGCAAGATTATTTTGAAAGGTTCTAAGTTTTTTGCCTTTCCATATAAATTTTCACATTAGCTTGTCGATCCCCCCCCCGCAATGTTCTATTTTGATTGTGCTGCATCTACAGATGAAATTAGAAAGAAATGATTCCTTCACAACAGTGACTCCCCAATCCACAAACAGCAATATTTCATAGTTTTAGTAAAGTAATCTTGTTAAATTTTTCTCTAAGAATTTTAAGATTTATGCTATTGCAAATGATTTTTAAAATTTTGTTTTCAATTATTTGTTGTCATTTATAAAAATATATTTGGTTTTGATATAAGGAACTTGTACCCTGAGAATTTACCAAGTCTAGCTGTTATTTTGCCTCTTCTAGAAGATTTTTGACATGCATAAACATGGTAACTGCAGATAAAGGCAGTTTCATTACTTCTTCTGTGATAGGTATGCTTTTTATTTTTTTCTTGCTTTACTGAACTATGATCTTCAATCTAATGTAGAATAAAGTGTCCTATCCTTGTTGTATTTCAGATCTTAGAAGAAAGTGTTCGTTTCCTTTTAAGTTCTTTGTCAGTAGCTGTTTCCAGAGTGAGAACAATACCTTCTATTTCCAGTTTCCAAAAGTTTTAAATTATAAATAGTTTTCAATTTTTCAGATGCGCTAAGTCTATCTGAAATAATCATAGTTTTTTTCCTTTATTCTTTTAATTCTTGATTATGAGAAGTATTGATTTTTCTAAGGCTGCCATAACAAATTACCACAGATTAGGTAGATAAAACAGCAGAAATGTATTTCCTTACAGTTCTGGACACCAAAAAGCCAAGATCAAAGTGTCATACCGGCAGGTATGATTCCTCTCAAGGGTGACGAAAGAGGGATACGTTGCAGGCCTCTCTCCTTGGTTTAGAGTCAGACAGGTTTTCCTTGTGTAATTGCATCTCTGTGAATGTCTGTGTCCAAATTTCATCCTCTCAGTCATAGTGGATTTGGACACACCATAGAGACCTCATTGTAACATAATTACTTCTTTAAAGACCCTATCACCAAACACAGTCACATTCTGAGGTTCTGGGGGTTAAAACTTCACCATGGTGTGGGTAGATACAACTTAGCCCATAAACATAATGCATGTTCCTTTTATATATTACTGCATTCTACTTACTAACATTTTGTTCAGATTTTTAAATTATATGCATGAAGAATATTGGCCTATAATTTCAATTTCTTCATCTCCTCCTTAGGTGATCAATCCCCTTTCAACTCTAACACTCAATGATAATTCAATGCTGAGAAAAATAGCACTGTGAAATGCTTACCTTGCCTGAGCTAACTACCAGGAAAGAAGTTTAATACACAAAATGGGGTGACCAAGTCAGCTGCACTGTTATTTATGGAACTATCATGTTTTGCTCAGCAAACAGTCATTGATAACTACAGTGTGTCAGTATGGGAGCAAATGAAATAAATCTTTTGTTCTCAAAGTGCTCACAACCTAACACAGAGAAAGCTACAGACTCAAAATATCATCCTATCAAAATTGTAAAGTAAAAGACACAATTGAGAATGACTTCAGACTCCAGAAATATGAGGATAAAAATATTAAAATGTTTATAAATAAGAAAACAGAGGATTTCTGGTCAAGATGGAGGAACAAGCAGACAAGGCTCACCTCTTTGCATAACCACATCAAAATTACAACTAAAATATAGATTAACCATCACTCAGGACATCAGAAATCAAAGTGAATGAAAGTCTGACAACTATGGAATTAAATAAACCATATCCATCCAGACTGGTAGGAGGGCATAAATGCAGAACCAGCTGGCCCCACACCCATGTGAATAAAAATTCATCAGGGATATCTTGGCAGTTAGGAGTACCAGCCCCATACCAGGCCCACCAGCTGTGGGTTCCAGTGCCAGGAAGATAGGTTCCCACAACTTCTGGCTGCAAAAACCAGCAAGGATTGAGTTGGTGGAAGAAACTGCTGGATCTCCAAGCAGTTCCTCTTAAAGAACTCACACATGGACTCATCTACTCAGACTCACTCCCTCTGAGCTCCAGCATCTGGGTAGCAGCTTAAAAGGCACCAATGGCATATGGGGAGAACCTGAAGTATCTGGCATCAAGGCAAGCAGAGGCCATTGTCCTGCTAAACTCTCTGCCCACAGAGCTGGTAAGTGCCATATTTGAGACTCCATCAACCTGGTCAACACTGTTCGACCCCCATTGGAGATCCCTAGAGGCTCTGCTCCACCCAACTGACAGCCCCACACAGGTTGATTTTCCATAAGAATGGCTGGTCTTGGCTCCTAAATCCTATCAAACAAGCAGCAGCTGGCTTCAGTGAGCCCTAGTGGCAGCCAGATTAGAGTCACAGCTTGGCTTCATCTGGGAGTCTCCAAGCCCAGCACAAGTAGCAGCCTTCTCAGATTGCTTTGCAGCTCAGGCAGGGTGCCCAGAGCAAAACACAGGTGGGGGGCTGACCTTGGCCTGAACCACCTGGGACACCCCAGGGCCAGCACACTCAGTGGACAGCTACAGACCACGTAGGAGCACCAATACCCTGCCCCTGCACAGCTGATCCTCCACAGAGAGTGGATGTTGGTGGTACATGGTCACAACCAGTCCTTGCAGCTGACTGGCCTAAGTAAATCCTTCCTATTTATCTGCCAATAGCAGCCAAAGTTCAACTACAAGAGGAGGGTGTACTCACCCAACACAAAGGGCGCACCTCAAATACCCCAGTTTGGGGGGTGGGATGGCTAAGCCACAGGACCCTATGGGACACTTACTACCTTAGGCCACACTACCAAGACACAGAGTCAAAGCAGACCTAATAATACATAGAAATAAACACAGGAAGGCTGCCAAAATGAGAAGACAAAGAAACAGCAGATGAAAGAACAGATCAAATGAAAGAACAGATCAAAGCTCCAGAAAGAGAACTAAGCAAAATCAGGATAAGCAACTTATCAGATGCAGAATTCAAAACACTGGTTATAAGGATGCTCAAGGAACTTAGAGAGGACCTCAGCAGCATAAAAAAGATGTAGTCAGAAATGAATAATACACTAATTAAAATAAAGAACAATTTACAGGGAAATAGCAGTAGAGTAGATGAAGCTGAGAATCAAATCAATGATTTGGAACATAAGGAAGTGAAAAACAACCACATAGAACAAGAAAAAAAAAGAATCCAAAACAATGAGGATAGTATAAACAGCCTCTGGGACAATTTTAAGAGGGCCAACATTTACATTATAGGGGTGCCAGAAGGAGAAGAGAAAGAGCAAGAAATTGGAAATCTATTTGAAAAAATAGTGAAAAAAAAACTTCCTTAATTTGGTGAAGGAAGTAGACATGCAAGTCTAAGAAGCACAGAGAGTCCCATTTTTGGTGGATGCAAAGAGGTCCACTCCAAGACACAACATAAGTAAAAGGCCAAAGCTTAAATATAAAGAGAGACTCTTAAAAGGTGCAAGAGAAAAGAAGTTCGTTACTGGAAGGTTAGATGGGAGGGGGTGTGTGAGAATAGATGAAGAGGTAGTAAGGGAGCTAAGAAGTATGAACAGGTAGTTACAGAATAGCCATGGGGATATAAAGATGGGGATATAAAGGACAGTGTAGGATGTGGAGTAGCCAGAGAACTTATACACATGACCCGTGGGCATGAACAATAGTGTGGGGATTGCTTGAGGGACTGGAGGGTGCTGGGTGGAGGGGGCCAATGGGGGAAAGTTAGGACAACTGTAATAGCATAATCAATAAAATATAATTTAAAAAAGAAAAGAAAGAAAACAGAAATGAAGGAGAAATCCTGAAGCCCAAGAAGGGAAACCCAGGTGAATGAAGCAGAGAAATGAGAAAACAAATGCAGGAACTTTGCAGCCTTGCTTGCCCCATGCCCCATCTCCCTGTCGCTGTGTTTTCCCCATCTCTCCATCCGCACATATATACCCATTCTCCAGAATGTGCCTCCTTCTCTTTGAGGGCTCCGTTTACATTCCCCCAGAGGAATCAATTGCCCCCACTACCTGTCTTTTATTTTATGCATATGGTCTTACTACTATGAGAAATAAACTCTTTGAGGAAAAAAAATGTGTGTCCAACTTGTCTGTATGTGTCTCTCACAATCTAGGACATAGCGGAAGCAAAACAAATGTTTAATGAAAGCAAACTCTTCACTTCCTTACCTGCAGTATTGGTACACATCAGGCCTGCATTTGGACTTGATTCACCCACTCCTGTGTTCTAGCAAGTCAGCAGTCCTCAGCCCACTACAAGCCCCAGAGTCTCACTGGGGGGGCCAACCTAACCTTGACAGCAAAAAAATAGAACCACTCTCACTTGGTGACACAAATCTCTTCTCTTCAAATTTTTAAAACTCCTTTTGTCTAGATTATAGAGTCTACATTAAAGACATTTAACTAAATTGCTAGTTGTGGCAACAACACATTTGCCAAGTTATGTTTTTCATGTTCTTAATATATCCCAGTTTTTATCACAATATCTACGCATAAGTAAGTCTACAGTTTATCATGATCAGAAGCACCTACCCTTTGATTTATCACCTTAGTGTACTAGATAATCAAAGTGCCCAGAGCTGACAGTGTTTCAAGGAACTTGGCAGCCCTGGCACTCAGTACGGGAGCAAGATGACTGGTTATCCTGACCAACCTCCCGGAAACAGCTGCTCCGTGCATGGCCTCTGTCTGCCATGTGTGCGATGGTAGTACTGGGTTATTCAGAATGGAAATAGATTTTCAAATCTCAGCATACCATCCAGTGAGATGGATCTCTGGCTTATTGTGTCTTCTTTCAAATGTGAGTACTTGTGAAGACACAGCTGGAGAAAATGCAAAGTAATTCTGTTTTGAAATGAAGTCTTAGCCAGGGAACTTGATCTGATATCAAGTCATTACCAAGAAACTGGCTCCCAGGTGATCCTTCTCTGTTCACCAAACTGTTAGGTTTTAAGTGACTGGCTTCAGATGCCACAGTGTCTGTCTTCCCTGCCCTTAGACTCCTGTGGTCTTAGAGGGTGACTGCCTCTTCCAAGTGTCTACAACCTCTAGCCAGAAAGACTTGAGACTAGGGTGGCCTAATCTGTGTAAACAGCTGCAGTGGTAGTCACAGAACATCTGTTTCTTTTACAGGCTTTATCACTGACCAGTTGTCTCATTTTGAGACCAACACTTAAAAACTGTATTAAACCTGTTTCCACTCTAGAAGAGTTCCCATACTATAAACACCTCCTAGGAGGTGGAGAGGTGTTTACAGTACACCGTTCTAGCCAGATATATTTGGCCAGAAATGCTTCTCCATGAAATACTGCTTGAGATTATAACAATTCTTAGAATACTGATTTAGGAAACACTAGCCTAGCCAGAGGTCGAAAACAATGGGCCTGATTCATCAGTTGCATATGTAAATCATAATATTAGTATATGTAAAGCAAGGTTGGGATATGAAGGGCTCGGGTATTACAACTTCAAGAGTTTGGCTACTGAGTTTTTGGTTTGTAGAGCAAATGGGAAATTCTGTCAACCTTTCAGATATGTGAGAAACTGTGCTTATCACAAGTAAGAACAGCAGAAGAAAGAATAGAAGGATTTTGTTAAATCTTATTTGAATGAGAGATAGCATGGCCATTGACGTAGAAGACAACGAAAGCCAAATAAGGCCCTGCCAGGGTTTAGACGAGAGAAACTTTTCTACATTCCTTAGGCAAGCTCCATAGAGGACAAAGCCCAAGGCCCTGCTCCTTCAGAGAGGCAGACTGGATGAAACACGGACTTCAGATTCAAGCAGACCTGCGAGAAGGCTGAGCTCCACCACTTGGCCCAGCTGGGTGACAGAGGTGTGTTTGTGTGTAAGGCAGACCTTGGGGAGAAAGTGTCCACTAAAACAAGACCTAACAGGTTTGTATAAAGTTGCCAAGGGAAGAAAGAGGAGAATTTTTAAGCAAAAGGAACAACACAGTTAAGGCCTGAAAGCAAGAGAAAGAACGGCTGTTTGAGACACAGAGTAGCTTCCTGAGGGAGGAGGGCAGAGCTGCTGGAGGACAGTGAGAACCCTGGATGTGTAAACAGACTGTGAAGCCCCAGGAATGTGGGGCTTCATCCACAGGGCAATAGGTCTCAGCAGAGGGAAATGACATAACTAAGACGTGCCAGGTGACAAACATGGCCAGGTTCTCTATGGGGATTATTAGATGCAAGGAAAAGGACAGACAGGTCAAGAATGGTGCCCAGTTTTCTGGATTCGGCAGTTGTGTGAATGGAAGCAAAAGCTGTATGTAGCATAGATGACGAGTCCAAGAGATAAATCGGTAATCAAAGTCCAATGTCACTATCGGATTCCAAAGTGACAACAGCTCCCGGCATGGTAACAGGAACAATTACAAACAAACCAGTCTTATTGACCACATGAAAACACCAGCTACTCATCAATAACTTAAAATAATAAGAAAAAATGCCCACCTCAGTACTGTATTGAGTGTCATTCCAATTAAATAATTTAGATAATGGGCTCAGGTTAGAATCCTTCTGAAAGACTCCAGGCCAGGCCAGCCATCTGGAAAATATTTGCAACGTTATGGAATATTTCAGAAGTGAAGTGTCTGCTTTGCCTTCTTAGCACAAGAAATTCAACGAGCCTGGCAAAGCACAGTTTCCCGGGCCAGAAAGTCTCACTACTCACAGGGCGGAAGTCCCTGAAGATAAAAGAAATCTTTCAGGCGCTGATCGTCAGGCTAGAGATAAACAGTCCAGTGAAGGATGTGGAGACCTTCAAAATAGAGCATTGTAGTGGGACTGGGGGTGACTACAATTTCTACAGGGTTTTGGAGGTAATGAGAAACAGTGTCTTAAAGCCTCTGTTTATTTTTATAAATGTCTACTTAAACAGTTGTGAGGTTAAGAGTTTAGCAAAGGCCTTCTCCTTCCTATGCGGAACTCCTGGCTGTGCGTTTCGGGGAGGGAGTACCACCGAAAAGTTAGGAAGAACATAACCCTGGCTCACTTCCCACCACTTCACTTTGCATGGCTGTTTTGGGACGAGACGGAATCGGGCTAGATGTGTGTGTTGCAGCCTTATTCTAAGTCCCTAAACAATTTCTAAAATGTATGGTTTCTCTCTTTTCCTTTGTCCCTAATCTTACCACATGTGTGGGGGTTTGATGTCCTTGAGCTTCAGTTATATTTTCTATTTCTCAGGCTCAGGCATTGAAGATACCACCAGGATTTTTGTTATGCAGGCTCCTTTTATCATCAAGCCACATCTCATCAAGCCATATTCAGGCATCTCTGGTACTGGTTCTACATGCTTTTCTTCCCTCCATAGCTGTCAACTACATTGTCTCTAGCTACAGTCACCTCACATCACACCAACTAAATGAAATGAAGCCCACTCGGTCCCCAGTGAGAACATCCTCAGCAAAGATGGGTGGCTGTACTTAGTGGGTGTTTATTGAACAGGCGTCAAGTCACACTGGAAGAAAACATTCCTTAGTACCCAATGCAACACATTATTGGAAAACACACTTATATATTGCATTGCTTTTTTGGAAAAATTAAATGTGACAGCCTAACTGAAATGTAGTATTTTAATAACAATAATATTTAGAGCTTCACACAGTAACTTTTAGCAGTGATAGAGGAGATTTTCTTTCCCTCACCACCCACTGCCATGTGAGAGCTGTCTCCACTGCAGCTAATAGCAGACTCACAAAAAGGTTCTAATTGTAAGATATGAGGACACGTAGCTATTTCTAATGCCTCAGCAGTAAACCTCAGTAAAACTAGCCACCCTTTAGTAATTCCTGTTGCTTGAAAAACATGAAGCTGTCAATAAGTCTATAAGCAAAGTACAGATCTACATTAACAAAATGAAGCAGAGAATTAAAGCAATTAGCTAAATAATTTATCATGAGCCTGGGGTAGGTGGCTAAATTGCTTAAATGAATATTTTAGGGGGGAAATGCATTTTTGGTAAAAGGCCTTTGAAGACTCTCTCTTGGCTCATTGCACATACAGCAGGAAAATCATTATAATGATGAAGTCTGTATGTATATGAAAGGTACCCCCTGCTAGAGCTTTGCTTTGAAAGGGAAAGTTGTTGAAAAAAGTTACTGTTTTCTGTATTTGCCATCACCTCATCATCCAACATGAGAATGAACAATTTAAAAAATTTAAAAAATATATAAACCTAAAAACATTGTTACCGTGGTTTAGAATCTTTGGTGTTTGGCTCAAAAAATCAAAAGCAAACCAAAACAAAACTGAGGAGGACCAAACAGTGATTCAGATACTTGGTGTTCAGTCCCATCCACCATTCTTTCCTGGGTCTACAATGTAGAGGCTTCTAGCTGGAATTTCCTTCCCAGCGCTCATCTCTAGTTGAGCCCAAGATCAATATTTACACAGCCTGTAGGAGACAGAATTTTGAAGTTTCTCAAGATGGGATGTTCTTCCACTTTCTTCAGTGCTCAGTAAATGGCAGAAAGAAGGTTTACTTTGCCCTAACTTCATCTCACTCTGTTCCTAAATTCTTGTCACACAGTGCGTTGGTGTCATGTCCTCAAACTGGCTGGGAGGATACAGAGCAGAGAAGTAGCCTCTCTCTCCAAGCAGAGGAACTTCAGATCCTTCATCTAATAATGTGGCTTATCAATCAGTGAAATCAGCATCACCTAGTCCTAAAGGCTTGTTAGAAATACTGAGTCTCAGGCCTCTCCCATTCCTGCTCATTCAGAATCTGAACAAACTCCCCAGGAGGGTAATGTCTGTGAAGCACTGATGTTGATGACACCGTGGGGCCAAAACAGCAAGGGGGAAATTTTGAGCAAACTAGCAAAAGAAAGAAGAAGAAGAGGGAGAGAAATTAGGATCACAGAAGCTGCAGAATCCAGACCTTAGAAGTCTGAGAAAAATCAGAAGTAATGCAAAGAAACCAAGTTATTAAATTATGATCTCAGGGCCTTGGGCTAGCTGTCTGATACTTCCCGCTAAGTGTCAGCACCTGGGGATCACAGGTGTTAATTATGGCCACGGAGGGCTGGGAGGCCTGGCTGCAAATCATCAGCTGAAGAGAAGTACCTGAAGCCCTGTTGATGGCTTTCCTCCCCAAAGGCAGCGGATGTACCCAGGAGATGGCCAGTCCCTGGTTATTCAATAGGGGAAAGAGGTTAGGACCAGCTGAGGATAGATGAGAATGCCTACCTGTACAAATTTCCGCACCTGAAATAGGTACTGTTCCTCAGCACATAGTGTGTAAGCTTTTATTTGAATGTGTTATTGCTGCCATTAATTATTGTATTGACTGATGTCACAGAGCCTTCGTCATGAGGCTTATTTTATTTTATTTTATTTCAAGGAGAAAACGCACTTCGGAATGAATTACAGATTCCACATGTGGCTGAAACCCATTTCCTCTTGTTTTGTCCTCAGAAAGGATGGCAAACAGCTGGCCGGCTTCCCCCACATCTACTTAAAGGACATTAACTGAGTCACAGGACTGCCCTCCTTTTCGGGCAGGCCCACTGCCCTTCCTCAGCCATATCACCCCGGGCCATTTACTGAGGGCCGGCTACGTGTGAGGCATTATGCTAATGTCTCTATTTTACTTTTATTATTGATTTGAGAGTGAGAGAGAGAGAGAGAGATATTGATTTGTTGTTCCATTCATTTATACATTAATTGGTTGCTTCTTCTATGTGCCCTGACTGGGGATCGAACCCACAGCCTTGGTATATTGGAGATCTTCTAACCAACTAAGCTACCATCCGGGGCCTATACTCTTAATTCCATAACATATCTCTTAATTCCATATCTCTTAATTCCATAACAGATCCAAGTTCTGACTGGGTTCTGGCCTCAGCTTCAAAAAGCCTGCCATTTAACTTCTCTTTTCCTCAGTTTACCCACTCTTTGAAAGATGACAACACTATCTGCCCTGGCTGCACACAAGAATAAATTTAAGGATCAGACAAGGCCACCCACGTGGAAGCAGTACAGGGAGATAAGGACTTAAGGCCCCTGTGGAGCCTGTGTTTGCACCTGGAGCTTCTTCACACTTCCCACAGAAATTCCCATGCAGGGACCAGAAGCAGGGCCATCACCAGGCAGGATGGAAGGGGTCTGAGTCCAGCGCTTAGAGTAAGTGCTCGGAGCGCTTCCTGCGGCTTCATTGGCCCAGGTGCAGTCCCCCCGCAGTGCCCACCGTGAAACCTTCTCCACCACTGGTTTACGCAGCCTGCCCACCCACGCCTGGGGGCAACAGTCCTCTGGTTTTTCATCTATCAATGAATTGCGTTCTGGCGCTCATTATAAAACTTGTCAAACCTTATATTGAATTCCAGTTCTATCCTTTAGTTTATACCATTAGCCACACGCGCCCAAGTAGAGCTGTTAGCAAGTCATCCCCAGAGCCCTACTGAGTCATCATCCGTTAAATCCTTTACCCATCAGTAGCAAGGGAGTTTAATTTATTTAAACATCAAATGCCTTGGTGAAGTCTGACTGCCCTTTAACATACCTAATCAATACTCTAAATGCTCTAGGATGAAATTCAAGAGTCCAGTTAACTAATCTGATGACATAAGACTCAGATTCAATAAAGTGTTTACTAAATAGCACCTTCCTGTCCGATGGGCTCTATGCCAGGTATTTTGCCTGCAGTATATTATTTAGTCCCTACAGTAACCTTGTGATATAAATATTAGCATCCCAGTTCTACGTTTAAGGAAACAGAGGCTTGGAAGCTAAATCACTTGTCCAGAGTCATGGAGCTTACTTGGAAAACCCGAAGTGCAAATCCAGGACTCCCAATTCAAAGTCCATACTGCTGTCCACAACGCCAAGGTTGCCACTGAGAACAACGTGGAAGAAATTTTGCAGCAACCTTCACTGAAGGCCTTGCCTTTATTACACCCAGGAGTTTTGCAAAGGCATCTTGAGATGCTTAAAGAGGAGTGTCGCTTGCTTAATATCAGCGAATATCTGTTTTCCTGTCACTACTTCCTTCATAAGGGTGCAAAACACATGAGGTACTGGCTGTAACTCTTTATAGTGCTCATTTAAAATGACTAAGTGTTATTTCATGTTTGGCAGGGACTAGTACATTTTGTCATCCTCAAATAATTTTTGGCTAACAGGTTTTTTTCAGATCCACAGTTGTTAACTATTAGCAATGTCTGAAAAAGCATTCAGATGGGGCTGGCTGAAGTATTTAACTGACGGCTGGGGTCAACCCAAACCGAGACTCCAGTGTTATAATGCCACTAGTATCTTAAAGTGAAGGAGAAGGTAATTTTCTCTCCTTTCAGGATGTAGATTTCTGGATACAAATTAAACCTTTCTGTTCTAAAGATGAGCTATATGGACTAAACTATTTGACAGGTTTAGACTCTCCATCCTGTTGAAGAAATTATCTTTCACAAGAGGAAGACACATGAGTTGTATTATTTAGAAATTTCATTCAGCCACTAGCAGCAAAGACTAGATTTCCTTTATTGCTTTTTCACATAAAGGAAATCTGGAGGCAGGCAGTTTGGGGTTTGTGCGGCCCCTCAGACCAGCCACTGAGAGCCCAGATTTCCTCCATCTTTCTACCAACCTGTGCCCATGGCTCTCATTCCTCATAGGGCTTCTGGGTCCTTGCTGGCTGCTGGGGCTCCAGGCAGCATTCCTACATTCCAAGGAAGCACGGGGAAGGAAGAGGGCAAAAGAAGACCTAATGGTTGTCTGCTGTCTCCTTAAAAACCTTCTTAGATGTTCTATACAAAGCTTCGTAGCTTCAAGGGAAGCCAAGATTACATTTTTTAGTTCCCAGCCAATAAACATTGGGGTTCTTCCTAAGCGGGGAAAAAAAAGTGAATGGAAATTGAGTAATCAACTAAGCGTCTCTGCCAGTTACCAAGAGATAAAAGATTCCCTGGCTACTTCAAGTTCTCTTTAGGTGGATTATAATCATGGATTCATAAGCTTTTAGGAAGATCATCTAGTTTAACACTTGCAAGTGAAAAGACACTGAGGTCCTAAAAAGTGGCCAAAGCTGGCCAAGACGGCAAAGACAGTGAGCGTTAGAACCTGGACTAGAAACGGGCTCAGTGACTCCGACCCAGAGCAGTCTGACCACACCACGCTTCCTTACAAAGCTGCGCTTTACCAGTCCTTCTGTAGTTAGGGGGTCTGTGCATGACACTTTTTCTTTCCTTCTTATTCGGAAACAAGGCAGAAGAGCCAAGCACTGGCTTTATTATGATAAAGGCGATTGGGCAGCATGTCCATAGAGCACTAACTAAAACGGCTTCCTGCTGCCCTTCCATCAGGCACACTTACGCGCTGTCTTCATCAGCTCGGCTATAACATTAACACCCCACGGTGCAGGGCTTAAACAGCAAGCATGTATTTCTCATGGTCTGGAGGCTGGAAGTCCGAGGTCAGGGTACCAGCGTGCGTGGATCCTTGGTGAGGGCCTTATTCCAGGTGCCATTCTTTACAGCCTTTGCTTTGGTGCAAACACACAGAGACCTCATGTTTCTTCCTCTCTCACAAGAACATTAATCCCACAGTAGGGACTCTACCCTCATGACCTAATTAATCCTAATTACCTCACAAAAACCTCACCTCCAAGTTCCACTACATTGGGGGTGAAGAATTCACCGTGAATTTTGTGGGGTCACAAACATTTGACCCATAGCACGCACTCAGTCACAGGCAGCACTTAACCACTCTCGGCCTCTGCCACCAGGTGGCCTCTTGGGGGAAGGAGGGGAAGGAAAGGAGGTACAGACAAGCACACCTGTCTGAGCAGGGAGACCAGCTCAGAAAAGGAGGGGCGGGCTGAGCATGCTCTGTCGCTTCTCCCAGAGAGAATCTGTCCTCTCCCCGTACAAGAGGAAGCAAGGAAAGACCAGAGAAGGTCCTTTAATGGATTCCTCCAAAGGGAACTTCTTCCACATGAGGCTGGAGGAAAAGGGCAACACTTTCAACCCCTACAATCTGTTTATTTTTATCCCTCATGTTTCCTCCTATAACAGTGTACCCAGCTACCAGAGTGTGTCCTTGCTGACTTCCTGTGAGACTTACCATGAGGCTCGGTGCAAAGGAATGCGGAAAGTAAGGCATGAAAAGGTCAGGGGACTTGCTCAAAATCATGCAGCAAGTTGGGGTCAAAACTGAAACCAGGCTCAAGTATCCAGTCCCACTCTCTGGGAATGTTCTCTACATTTGGCTGCCTGTCTGCAGAACTTCCTGGTCTGACCAAGCAATCGTATACTAGCTAAGACCATCTGGAGCACTGGGACTAGCTCCTGAGACTTTTGCTGCATTTATTTATTTGTTTGTTTGTTTGTTTGTTTAAAATATGTTTTTATTTTATCTTTTTGCTATTTTTTAATTGTTCAAGTACAGTTGTCCCCACTTTCCTCCCTCCACTCCCCCTGCTCCACCCATCCCCACCTCCCACCCTGGATCCTGACCCGCTTTGGCTTTGCCCATGGATACCTTAACAAGTTCCTTGATGGCCCTTCTCCTATTTTCCCCCATTATCCCCTTCCCCCTCCCTTCCGGTTACTGTCAGTTTGTTCTTTATTTCAAAATCTCTAGTTATGTTTTGCTTGCTTGTTTTGTTGATTAGGTTCTACTTATAAGTGAGATCATATGGTATTTGTCTTTCACCACCTGGCTTATTTCACTCAGCATAATGCTCTCCAGCTCCATCCATGATGTCTCAAAGGGTAGGAGCTCCTTCTTTATTTCTGCTGCATAGAATTCCACTGTGTAAATGTACCACAGTTTTTTGATCCACTCATTTACTGATGGGCACTTAGGTTGCTTCCAACACTTGGCCATTGTAAATTGTGCTGCTGTGAACATTGGGGTGCATAGGTTCTTTTGAATTGGTGTTTCAGGGTTCTTAGAATATATTCCTAGCAGTGAAATTACCAGGTCAAAAAGTAGTTCCATTTTTAGTTTTCTGAGGCAATTCCATCCTGTATCCACAGTGGCTGCACCAGTCTGCACTCCCCCCAACAGTGCACTAGGGCTCCCTTTTCTCCACAACCGCACCAGCACTCGCTGTTTGTTGAGCTGGTTCTGGTGGCCATTTAGGTTAGTGCTCCAGCAGAGAGCAACAGTCTGAAGGTAAGGGATAGTCAAGCTTGTGAAACTGGGTCGAGGGCTGGAGAATTAACTCAGCGGGTGAAGAAATACTTTAAATTATCTTCTGGGTGCCAGGCTAGTGCTGGGATAAAGTGGTGGGAAAAAATATATACTGGCTGAAAGCCATCGTAGCCTAGTCAGGAAGACAGACAAGAAGAGAGGAGAAAAGGCTCTAATGTGACAAGTGCAATGACAGATGTGTGCAAGGGTGCTAAGTAGGGAGGGGACAGGCTGTAGGAGCAGAAAGCATACAGGGGCTGGAGATCATGTTTCCTGATAATTATAAGTTGCTTAGAATGGCTGGATCACAAGCCTTAGTGAGTGTGGTGGGAGCAATGGAAGGAAAAGAAATTTCCTAGGAACTCGGTGCAGGTTGATGATGTATTTACTTAATAGGCAAACCATGAGGGGCCCCTCAAAGTGATGAGATCATCACAGGTGTCCCCAGCGAGATCTGTCACTGTCACCTGAATAAGAATAAACCTCGAAGCCATCTACTTGAAAATTATTCTTTGAATCTTGTTCCAACTGTTCCAATTCCTGTGGTAAAGTATTACTGCCAACATCAACACAGTCTCACTGACATGATTGATTCCCTACCAAATAGTTTCCTTTCATGTGGACATAGATATGCACTCAGGAATGTGCTTGCGCTTTCTTCAGATGGGCTCTTCTATTTGCACTTTCAACATCTGCACTTAGGCTTGGTTTGTTGCTCTGACTCCTTTCTGAAATAGGCCGGGTAGAAGTTGGAAGTAAATTCAAATAGACTTGGCACATTTGAGAGCGGGCAACTGAACAGGGTGAATTAGAATCAGTATTGCTTCATTCTTGGTCTTCACTTCAGGTTTAAAGTCCTTAAAACAACTTTCTACATTTCAAAAAGTTTTAAGCCGTGAATCCTTTTCTTCAAAGTTCTGCCTGCCAGCTACGCATCCTGCAGTACATAGCCAGGAGATATCATCACAGAACACCCACCCTCACCCCTGGACTCCCTGGAAGACACAGTAAAAGCCACTGATCCCTGAGATGGTTTGAGAGACCCTGTAGTTCTGACAAGAAGACAGGGTCTACATTACGGTCCTTTGGCACCTCACACTTTGCCAAATCTGTGAGCATGCAGATCAATGCCCAGTCACCACAAGTCCCTCCCAAACCTTCCCAGCCCCTTTGGTAAAAGCACCAGCTCTGGCCCCCGGCAGTGCTGAGCACAATCCAGTTCCAATCCCATCGGAATAGAGTAACTACAGGATCCTGCTCACCTAAGATGCCCAAGCCCTAGTCAAGGGCACACTTATGAAAATAGCAAATGCAACACAACTCCTGGAACTAACTGTTCCCTGTAGAATGTGGATTCCAGGACTGCTTTACAGTGTTGAGCATTTCCTCCTGGATATATTCCAGTTTTCCAAAGTCTAAGAAAAACAAAATTTAAGAATGCAATTTAACTGTCCATTTCTGGAGGGCAAATTTATAAGCTCTTTATCTCTATCTATCAATTTATTTGTTGGTAGAAGAGATACGGAAGACAAAATTTTAGCGATGGTTCACACTGTTCTGGGCATTTCATGTATATTACATCTTCTAATTGTTATGTAGCAGGTAGGTCAAGGCTAAACCACCAGTGGAGAGTCTTTCTGCACTAATTTCACTGTCTTGCAGCAAAACAAATAACAAAACAGAAATACAATACTCAGGCCTGGATGTCTTCTTGAAGTCTTTAGGTATAAAGCACCTTTCAGCTTATGGTTCTGTCTGCCTGGGG
Source organism: Carollia perspicillata (assembly GCA_004027735.1). NCBI lineage: Eukaryota > Metazoa > Chordata > Mammalia > Chiroptera > Phyllostomidae > Carollia > Carollia perspicillata. The sequence goes on from PVKM010011097.1 coordinate 23,359, forward strand.
TGTAGCCCTCGTGCTCATGGTCTGAGAAAACTTTTCTTTCCAAACGTCAAAGCTGAAGAAGAGAAAGAAATATAGTAGAGCAGAAAGAAGGTGCCAGCTCTCTCTTAAAGTCATTGCCACACAGCTCTACTCTAATATCTCATTGTTAGAACTTTGTCACGTGACCTTACCTAACTGCAAAGAGCCTGAAAAATTTATTCTTTGTCTGATGGTCATTGGCTGAGCCAAAATTTATTTTACTCTGAAGATATTTAGGGACAGTCAGCAGTGTCTACCATACCTTACAACAACTCCATGAAGCATGTATTATTAAACTCACCAACCAAATGGGGAAACCGTGGCTCAAAACATTTAAATAACTTTCCTGAGGCCCTACATTTCCAATGTGTAAATTGTAAATTTTTGACCTAATATTTTTATTTCCTCTAAATGTCCCCATAATTCGAGTAAAATGACATTTATGTAAAAAGTTGTCAGTTTTTCCAATAGCTGCACCACATCCTTGCTTTTCAGTCCCTATCTCTCATACGCCTCCTGCACTGCCGCAAGCCCAGCACAGATCACAGCACCTGATTATCGCCATTGCCTACTAATTATTGTTTTCTACTCTCCTCTTGTCCCCCTCCAACTCATTCCCTACACAGCAGGAAGAGTGTTTTTTTTTTTAATTTCAAAGCTAATGATTTTATTTTACTGCTTGAAAACCTTTAGAACCTCAGAGCTCTTTGGATAGAGACCAGCTCTCTTCGTGAGGTTCCTGGGCATGGACTGACCCCACCAACCTCCCCAGGTTTCTCCCTCCTGATTCTCCTCCTCCTCTTGTCCTGCTTTGAACTCCTGTGCCCACTCCATGGTTCCCCTGTCTCGAGGCCTTAACCACACTTTCCCTCTGTCCTGAGTGTCTTTCCCTATATCTTTGATTCCTTAACATTTTAGATATAAACTGAGAAAAGCCCTTCTTGACACCCTGTGCTAGATCAAGTCTCTTAGTATATTCTCTCAAAACACCCTGTGTTTGCTGAACTCTGTAAGTATATATCTGTTTTCATATAATTTATTCCCACTTCTTCTATCAGTTTATAAGATCTCCGAGGAAAGCATAATTTTCCTCACAATGGCATCTCTGGCATCTAGCAAATAAATGTTCATTGAAGGAAACAAAACAGTTTAATTTATAACTTTCAATTTTAGTTAAGTAATTTTAATTGTTTATCTGTTCATTCAACTTAAAACATTTACTAAGCATTTGCTATGCTCTAAGCATTGTTCTAAGTTTTAGAAATAACTCAGTGAATGAGACAATGACTCTTAGTCTTTACAGAGATTACATTTTAATGGAAAGTTAAAGAAGGGTGGGTGGATGGACACATGGACGGATGAAGAGATGAACAACAGATGGACATATTGATATACTGAAGAAAGGGATGAAGGGAAGCAAAGGAATGAGAAAGAAAGAGAAAAAAGAAAAATATGAGACTGTTAAGTACTATGAAGAGCAGCAACGCTGAACAAGACAGGGAGGTGGTAATATAGGGGTGGGATGTGTATAGGCAGGATAGCCAGAGAAGGCTTCCCTAAGGAAGTGATATTTAAATGAAGCTGAATTATGTTAAAAGGAAATTGTGTAAAGATCTGGAATAAAACATTCTAGGAATACAGCAGAGCGACGAGAAAGGCACTGAGTTGGGAACAACTTGACCATTGTGGCCAGAACAGAGAATTCAATACCCATGTGGAACATTTCAATCCACTGAAATAATGTAAAATCTCATTCTCCCAACAGTATACTAACTTTCAGTTTTAAGTGTTCTATAAATTTAGTAACAATGGCAGTTACAATGACAGAGTGCAGTGACCCATCATTTTAATCTACCTCCAAGATCATTCATGATTAAAACTATAATTTGCATCCAAATCAATACACATTTCCCACTAAATGTTTAACAAAGAATAACACCAATTCTATGCTGTCTTCTTTCAGAAAGAAAAAAGGTGAAATATTTCCCAATTCATTCTATAAAGCTAGTATCACACTGATAACAAGACCAAAAAAAGACAACAAATTAAAGGAATACTGCACCCCATCCAGGTGACTCAGTTCACTGGAGAATCATCCTGAGGACCAAAGGGTGCAGGTTGGATCCCTGGTCATGGCACATTCCTAGGTTGTGGGTTTGATCCCCAGTCGGGCGCATACAGGGGAAAACTGATCAATGTTGCTCTCTCTCTCGCTCTCTCTCTCTCTCTTTCATCAATAAACGTACCCTTGGGTGAGGATCAAAAAAAATCTATAGACAACTCATAAATATGAGTGCACGAATTGTTTTAAAATATTAGGAAAGAGATTTAGCAATATATAAGGAGATTGATTTGCTACAATTAAGTGGGACTTATGCAAATCTGGCTCAATATGCAAGAATCAATGTAATCTATAATATTAACAGGCTAAAAATAAAAATCAGCCCTGGCCAGTTGGCTTAGTTGGTTAGCACATCCATTTTTACACCAAAAAAATGGTTACAGGTTTAATCCTGGTTCATTCACATCCCTAGGTTGCAGGTTCAGTCTCTGTTGGAGAATGTATGGGAGGTAACTCGTAGATGTTTCTGCTCACATTGGTATCTATCTATCTATCTATCTATCTATCTATCTATCTATCATCTATCTATCTATATATCTCTATCTCCTTTCCTCTCTAAACTCAATAAATATATTCTTGGGTGAGGGTTTAAAAAATAGTATCATATCAATCATTAAAAAAAAGCATTTGACAAAACTCAATGCTGATTCACTATTTAAAACAGTCAGTAAAATATAGTGAAGGGGAGTGTGCTCATCTTGAGCATCTATAAAAACCCTAAAGCTAACAGTGTACTTAATGGGAAATGACCAAACGCTTTCCGGGAATGTAGTAAGATCGGCAAGTGTGTTCATTCTTACCAACTGTTTTTCTATAGACTAGCAATGAATATGTGTACACTAAAATTAAAAATAAACTACTAGTTGCAATTGCTAAAAATACTGAAATATTTAGGTATAAATCTAAGAAAACCTGTACAGGACTTGTATGCTAAAAACTACAGAATGTTAATGGAAGAAATTTAAAAAATGATATCGAAAGAAATAGAGAGAAATGCCATGTCAATGAATTGGAATACTCAATAAAGATGTTAGTTCTCTTCAAAGCCCATATATAAGTCTTATGCAATGCATAGCAAGATCCCAGCAAGATTATTTTGTACTTATAAACAAGATATTCCTGAAAAAAATATGGAAAGGCAAAAGAACTAGAATAGCTGAGACAATTTTGAAGTATAAGAATTAAGTAGAGAAATCAGTCTACTCTCTTTCAAGATTTATTATATAACTAAAGTAATCGAGACTGTAGTAGAAGGAACCTCAACCTAAACCTCACAACTTACATAAAACTCAAATCAGCATAGATTATTGACTCAAATGTAAAACGTAAAATATAAAACTAAAAAAAGTTTAGAAAAAAAGACATACGACAAAATCATAGGTTAGGCATATTTCTTAGACTTGGCACCCAAAGCATGATCCACAAAATTTTAAAAATTGATAAATTGGACATCATTGAAATTAGTTTTTCTCTTCAAGACCTTTTAAGATGGTGAAAAGACAAGCTACTTGGAAAAATGTTTGCAAACCACATACCTGACAAAGGGCAAATTTCTAGAATACATATACATACTTAAATACTTAAAACGCAACAGCAAAAAAAGAAATAATCTACTCAGAAAATAAGCAAAAGCATGCAGAGACACTTCACAAAAGAAAATAAAGCCGTCAGTAAATGAATGGATCAAAAAACTATGGTACATTTACACGATGGAATTCTATGCAGCAGAAAGAAGGAAGGAGCTCCTACCCTTTGCAACAGCATGGATGGAACTGGAAAGCATTATGCTAAGCGAAATAAGCCAGTTGGTGAAAGACAAATACCACATGATCTCACCTTTAACAGGAACCTAAGCAACAAAACAAACAAGCAAGCAAAATATAACCAAGGACATTGAAATAGAAAACAGGCTGACAGTAACCAGAGGGGAGAAGGGAGGGAATCTCAGGGGAAAATGGGAAGGGTTTACAGGAACAAATATGAAAGACACATGGACAAAAACCAGGGGGGTGGAAATGATAGGGAAGGGGTAGGGCTGCATGGGTGGGATGGGATGGGAGTAAAAGACAGAAATCTGTACTTGAAAAACAATTAAAATTAAAAAAATAGAAATAAATAAAACTTTAAAAAAAAGAAAAGAAAGGTATATAAGCACATAAAACCATGTTTAAAAATGTTCTTAGGAAAGTGAAAATTTACATACAGTGGAATATCACTGAAAAACTATCAGAATGTCTAAAATTAAAAAATAGTAATAAGGATAACATGAAATGCTAGTGAGGAAGCAAAGAAACTAGATCATTTCTGCATTGATGGTATGAATGTAAAGGCTCAGTCATCCTGGAAAACAGTTGGGTCGTGTCTTAATAACTAACCCTGTGGCTATCATATCATTGATGCAGCAATTGCATTCTCAGGCAATTTATTCCAGAGAAATGAAAACTTGTGTTTGCATGAGAACCTATACACAAATTTTCACAGCAGTTTCATTTACCACAGCCCCAGCCTGGAACCAACCCAGATGTCCTTCAGTGGGTGAGTGGTTAAGCAAACTGTTGTTCCTCTGATGCTCTAGAATACCACTACTCAGAGATAAAGAGCAGTGGACCTCTGGTACGTGCAACAATTTCCACAAATCTCTAGAGAATCATGCTGAGCTCGGGGGAAAACAACCAAACTCAAAAGGTTTATACTGTATCATTTCACTTATATCACATACTGAAATTAAAAACTTATAGAAATGAAAAATAGATGAGCGGTTGCCAGGGGGTAAAGGCAGAGATGAAAGACCAGAGAGAGTGGGTGTGGCCACGAAAAGGCAACGGAGGAATCCTAGTGAAAACTGAAATGTTCTTATCTTGACTCTATCAATATCAATATCCTTGCTTGGATGTTTTCCTATAATTTTGTAAGATAGTCCCTTACAGAAAAACTGAGTAAAGCGTATACGGAATAGCTCTGTATAATTTTTACAAATGAATGTAAATCTCTGATTACCTCAAAATTTAAAAATAATTTTAAAATAAAGTTTATGCTCAAATCAATACCTTTTTTGTGTGTAAGTTTATCCATGGTAATGTGCTTAGTGACTTCCGTATTCCAAATCATCAAATATTCATCTATACTATCTTCCCTTTAATGGTTTAAATTTTTACATTTTATTTTGCTATCTGGTACAAAAAAGGGCTCTAACATGAGTTTTTTCAACACTAATGTTTTAGTGTTAATGAATCCATTCAATCTTTATTGGTTTATGATGTTTTCTTTATCATACATTAACTTCAAAAATACACTAGGGACAGTTTTCTTAGTCATTCATACTGTTTGGGTTTGTTTGTTTGGGGTTTTTGTGTTGTGGGGTTTTTTTTTGCATTTTTTATTGTTCTTCAAGTACAGCTGTCTCCATTTTCCCGCTGCCACTTTTGCCTGTCCCACCCTCAGTCCTTCCCCGCTTTGGCTTTGTCCGTGGGTCCTTTACACACGTTCCTTGTTGACCCTTCCCTTCTATCCCCTGCTATCGCCCTCCCCCCTCCACTCTGGTTACTGTCAATTTGTTCTTTATTTCAATGTCTCTGGTTATATTTTGCTTGCTTGTTTGTTTTGTTGATTAGGTTCCACGTATAGGTGAGATCATATGGTATTTGTCTTTCACTACTTGGCTTGTATCACTTAGCATAATGCTTTCCAGTTCCATCTATGCTGTCGAGAACAGCAGGAGTTCATTCTTTCTTTCTGCTACATAGTATTCCATTGTGTACATGTACCACAGTTTTTTGAACCACTCACTTACTGATGAATGCTTAGGCTATTTCCAGCACTTGGCTATTGGAAATTGTGCTGCTATGAACATTGGAGTGCATAGGTTCATTTGAATTGGTGTTTCAAGATTCTTAGGGTATAATCTCAGCACAGAATGTTTTTTTCAAGTCCAAAAAATTAATTCTTCGTGATTTTTTTAGGATCCATTAAATTTATAATTAATTATGGAAGAATTAACACATTTACAGTGTTTAGTCTTCCCATGCAGAAATTTAGTTCTCTATTCATATTCTTTTCTACCACTCAGTAAATTTCTATAATTTTTTTCTTATAAGTTCATTTGTTCCTTGCTAGAATTATTTCTAGAATGTGTTGCTCTTGTGACTGCAATCTTTGTTCCCATGCAGAGCGGGTCGATGTCCAGATTTTTTTAGTTTTATAGAATCCATGTTTCTAAAGCAGAAACTAAACAGGGTGGGGGAAAGAAAAGAACAGGTCTTTCTACCTGCATTTAGGCAATCACTTGTAGATTATTGAATGTCATTTTCACTGGCCTTAAATTTAGTGAAAATTCCCCCTCCCCATACTAGTGCTAAGGTGATAAGCAGTTCTGACTCTGGTCTTCTTCTTTCCTGTGTCTTCATGGGTACTCTAGTAAGACGTTATAAAGGCAACTCGAACACTCACCAAATGTCACTGTGCACTGAATTTTTTGCTCTTCCATTCTGAGCACAGTTTCCAAACGGGTCCCAACCATCAAAGAGTACTTTTCATACTATGTGCATTTTGCCACATTATCCATAGTGCTATCTTGATCGACTTTGCCAAATGTTTCCCTAAAACCACACCACACTACATCTGTTATTCCCCTAACACTGCAGCTCAATAAAATACTTTTACAAAGGGCAATGAGGTTAGTTTGGCAGGATTTGTCCCTGGTGACTCGATGTCTTCCAGCAGTCAACACATTCCTTTCAAAGTGCTCATATGACATGTGCTTAAAATTCATTCTATGATTTGAGCAAATGTTGACCCAAGTTATTAGTCTGTGTTTTCTGGAGTCTACCCCTTTTTAAAACTTGTGACATTAACGTGTCAGGAATTTTCTAGTTCCTCTTTCGTATGTGATTTTTAAAAAATTCCCAGTAGTGACTCCCTGGTTACACGTGTAAGTTCCTCCAGCACCCTAGGAGGAGACTTGGCTGTACCTGAAGACATGAACTCATGACACGAATTAAGGCTTGCTCTTCATTTCCAATCCTTTTGGTTTGCAATTCCCTTATTATATAGATTGTTCTACTCTGTTAGAATTCAAAGAGTCTCCAGAGAACCAGCAGCTGTGGGAATGTTCTTGTCTTTACCAGGAAAACTGTTTTAAAGCAGCACTGAAAGCAAAGAGCGTCTGTAACCGAATGAAAAAGAAAACAAAAATGGAGGTTTGGCTGCCTGTTGCCACGATATCCAGATTTGTGAGGCAGATGGTGGTGCAAAAGGAAAGAGGTTTTATTCAGGTGTTGCATGACCTGGAAGAATGGTGGACTTCTGTCTGAAAGCCCATCTCCTCAGCAAGTCCAAGGCAAGAGCCAGTGTCCAGAGTTCCTGGTCCATTTTCAATTACAGTTCTTTGGAGCCTGCAGGCAGCTGCTAAGCAATCATAATCCCTATCCAGGTAGCTTAGCTCCTTCCTTCCCAGCCACTGTTCATTCTGGGTCCCCTCCTGGAGCTGTGTGTGGAGCCATGCTATGGGCCATGTGGATTCTAGGCCGCAGGTCACATCCTCCTGGGCAAGACAGAGAACAAACACACAGGTGAATGCATCACCGTGGGCAAGAGAGAGACAGAGGCTCCCCGCTGGAGTCCATAGGTCAGGTGCTTCTAAGGCCACATGGCCCATGGGGAGCACAGGCGAGTCTAGCATGCCAGTGCAGGTCCCTAGCAAGCAAGCTGTGAACCAGTGAGCCTTTTTTGTTCCCATGGGATTATATTAGTTCGGGTGTGGGGCAAGCCAGGTGCTTGACCAATCAACTTCCCAAACTTCCGCATGCATTGGGTGGGTCCACCTTCCAACCTACCCCTTCTTTCTCCAGGCAGACTGTTAGGCCTCCTTGGTCCAGCACCTCCCCCTGCACCATTCTGACTTCTATGGCTCATATGCTCACTTTCTCCAGCTCCCCCTCCCAATCTTGTACAAGATGGAAGGGGCTTTTTACTCTATCCAATGATCTTGCTATCTTTGCACTCTTGAGCCTTTATGCATTGACATTTCTAGCTTTCCACACACTCGGTGTAAGAACCTCCCCCTGCTGCCATCTTGACCGATGAAGGAGACTCCCTGGCATTCCAGACAGTCTGTCTGCTGGAAATACAACCATTGTAATGACTAAATATGGTATGGTGTCAGGTAGGTACTAGATTTATTGGGGTGATCACTTCATAAGTTATATAAATGTTTAATCACTATGCTATACACCTGAAAATAACATAACATTGCATACCAACTTAACTAAAAAAAAAACAAAAATTAAAGCGAAGTGTTTCCCGACATGTGATCAACAATGACTTCCAGATTCATGCTGGCACAGTTCACTCCATGATCTGGGTGTTTTTTTCTGGTTTCTCAGTTTCAGAGTTAGTCACCTGCCTGCTTCCTGTCTTTGGAAATTCCCGTGCACTACGCCCATTTTGAAGAGCCTGCTGATTGTGAATATCCAGCTCATTGTTCTGGATTTGTATCTCACCCCAATGTCTGAACTGACACGGGCATCGGAAACTTAGGCCATATGCCCTGTCCTGTGTTTCAGGACAAACACCGCACGGCCAGCTATTGAGTCTCTGTGCCACTCCGCCTTCCGGCCTCCTGCCCTTGCTGCCAGAGCTGGTTCCACCGACTCTCTCACCAGGAAGTCACATACACTGAGCGGTCTGAGCCATTTTCTCCCAGGCTTTCCTGGCACCGTTATGAATTTATCAAACCAGCATGCACTATAGCACAGTCTGCTGACCCCATGGCTCTCTGGGGATAGACTGTGTCCCATTGCCGAGGTGTTCAAAGCATGCCCCACCCCACCCCATCTCCTCTGTGACCAACTCAGTTCTTGTCATAAGATCCTGCATGGCTTCTGTGCACCCATCATGAACTTGACCTTGCTACATGTAGATAATTAGTAGAAGTTTATTGAAATGATTTAAGTAACAATGATCTATCTATACTCATTTTGAGGAAAGCTCTGTATATTTTTAGCTGCCCATTTACAAAGCAGATGTGTCCTTCCGAAACCAATGTCACCTTTGGGTCAAAACACAGGAGATTTATTATCGCTCATCCCTGATCTGTGCCGAGACATGTCATGTTTCTACTGTCCCCGTGGGACTGAATAAGCCTCTTAAACTGAATGTAGTTCAGACATGCAGAACTCTAGGCACCGTCAGGATCCCTGGCCCAGGGTAATTATCCTAGTGCCAAGAACCAGTGTGATCCCCTCCAAGATGGGGAGCCCGCAGAGGTCACACCACTGCTCTAGCAGGAAACTCCAGGTATCATGCAGAATATTTACCTGCAGTGGATTCAAAGGATGACGACCAGAGCAAGCCTTTCAGATTCTATGTGAAAACGTGGGACTTGAGACATTTCTGTCCAATCCCACAAGACTGCTAAGCTCTGATGCATGGGACATATGCTTCAATCCAATATATGTGCTTCCCATGGGGACCAGAATATCCCTTGGTTTATGAGCATCTCTATCCATTCTCCCATCTCACCCCAGGTCAGTCAAATGCTCTGTGTAAATGTAAGAACTATGGCTAATCAGTAGGATGATATTGTGTCATTACTTGTCAACCTTTATTTGCCAATGAGGATTTGTGTATTCTAACACACTAACTTGTTTATAACTAAAATAATTTTATTTTATCTGTATAGGAAGTTTATGAAAGACAATTTCCTATCACACTGATTATTCACATATTGAATTTAAGCCCAATATATTATCGCAAAAGTTATCAGAAACGGTACACGGCTGCCCTCTTGTGTCACTTTTGTATAATCAAATCTGTTGGTGTTTAACGAGAGATTCCATTAGCTGTGCATTTTTAACAGTCGCCATTACTCTTCGATGTCTGATATTAATATCCTAAATTGTAATTTACAAAGCACAGCATGTAAAACTATACCAGCTCTCTATATCAATTTAATCAGACCTTATTGACAGGAACATCTAAATATTTAAGATGTAATAATTTACTCTGTCCATGTCCTCTCCTTTCCTGAATACTCAAAAGTCTTAACAAGCTTTGGTATTATCTCATCATACTCAGTTAGTGCTCAATTAATATTTAATCTGTTCTTATTGAGGGCATGGATTTTCACTAATACTTTGTTACTGACCGCTCAGTGGCCCCGTAGAAGATGAAATGGAAGCAAGTTATCTTTCGTAACAACTGACAAGCCATCCTCCACAGAGGGTGACAGTCTGGTCTGACCTTGCATGGAGGCACCCAGACCAGCAAGGCAGGATGCCAGA
>PVKM010011098.1:0-33788 GCA_004027735.1 Carollia perspicillata
TCCTTCTTATTCCCATTTCACAATACTAATCTTTGTTATTTGTTGTTGATATTTCTTTAGTGCATCTTTTTTCTCCAATTTGGTTCCTACTTTTTTCACTATTTAAACAATGTTTAAATATAATACCATACACTTCCCTTCTCTTACTCCATTCTTCCTTCTTCTATCTTATTTAAATGTATGAGGTAAATTTTCTTCTCTTTCTTTCTTTACTTTTTTCAATTCCCTACTTTTATTATTTCTCCTCCCTCTACCTTCTTAAAATCATTTTTCTTTCATTTAGTAATCTCATGTACGTTTTTCCTTTCTTATAATTGTCTTAATATCTTTATAGCTTTATTGATATTTTTTCATTTGCTGTTGATAGTGTGGTTGTGGGTGGGAATTATTTTTGTGGGTGTAGGTTTGTTTTCTGGATTGTTTAGTTCTGTTATGTCAGTACCTGTACAACAGCATATAAGACATGGTAGACAGTGTGACTCTCAGTCAGCCAACCAGAGGGAAAGACCCACCAAAGAATGACCCAACTACAACTAAAACCCAGTTACAACCAGAGAACCCACATAAATGGCATAAAGAACATCTCAAGAGCATCAAGCTCAGGAAATCAAGGAGATTGTATTACTGAGTATCACGGGTCTACAACTATGGAAAGTAACATTACAAAGACAGGGAATCAAGATAGATCAATCTAATATGCAAAAACAAACAAGAAGAGTAACCTAAAATGGGGAGTCAAAGAAACAACCCCAATCAAAAGGAAATGAGGAACCTCAAAAAAGAGTGCTAAATGAAGTTGAGGCAAACAAACTCTCAGATTTTGAGTTCAAAATAATGGTTATAAGGATGCTCAAGGAGCTTAAAGAGAACTACAAGGAAGTCTAGGGAAGCCACAGAAACTTACTGAAAACTACCCCAGCATGAAAAAGGACATATAAACTATCAATAAAAACCAGGAGGAAATGAATAATACAATACCTGAAAAGAAGTATACATTAGAAGGAATTAAAAGCAGGCTAGATGAAGCAGAGGATCAAATCAGTGAGGCTGAGGACAAAGTAAAAAAATCCCCACCAGAGAAACAAAATGAAAATCAGACTAAAAATAAAAATGAAGAGAATTTAAAGGAGCTGAAGGACAACATGAAATGTGATAATATTTGTATAATAGGGTTATGAGAAGGAGAACAAGATGAGCAGGGATAGAATATCTGTTTGGAAAAAGTGATGACCGAAAACTTCCCTAATTTGATGAGGGAAAAAGTCACAGAAGTCCAGAAGCACAGAGTCCCATCAAGATGAGCCCAAAGAGGCTCACTCCAAGACATATCAAAATAAAAATGGAAAAATTTAAAGAAAAAGGAGAATCTTAAAGGCTTCAAGTTAGAAACAGGTAGTAACATACACAGGAGCTCCAATAAGGCTATTAGCTGGTTCCTCAACTGAAACACTAAAATCCAGGAGGCAATGACAATAAGTATTCCATGTAATAAAAAGCAAAGGCCTGCAACCAAGACTACTCGACTCAGCAACACTCTCATTTAAAATGGAAAGAGATACCCAGGAAAACAAAGGCTAAAAGAATACATCTCCACCAAACCAGCATTGCAAGAGATGCTAATGGGACTGCTGTAAGAAGATGGAAAAAAAAGTGAGGGAGAGAGAAGAGCACAAGTACAAAGGGGGGAAAATGGGAATGAATAAGTACCTATCAATGATAACCTTAAATGTAAATGGATTAAATACTTCAGTCAAAAGGTAGCTGAATGGATAAGAAAACATGACGTGCATATATGTTGTCTATAAGAGACCTGCCTTAGAAAAAAGATCTACACAGACTGAAAGTGAAGGGTCATAAAAAATATTACAAGCAAACAGACATGAGAAAAAAAACTGGTGTAGCAATATTTATATCAGACAAAATGAATTTCAAAACAAAGTTCATAAAAAGGGACAAAGTAAGACACTACATAATACTTAAGGGAGTAATCCACCAAGAAGATATAGCCATTGTAAACATAGATGTATCCAAGACAGGAACACCAAAATATATAAGGGAAATATTGGAGGACTTCAAGACAGATATCACCAGCAACACACTCATTGCAGGGAATTTGAACACCCCATTGTCAACAATGGACAGAACTTTCAAGCAAAGAATCAACAAAGATATTGTAGCATTGAACAACACCCTAGATAAAATGGGCCTAATTGATATATACAGAAACTTTCACCCCAAAAAAGCAAAATATACATTCTTTCCAAATGCACATGGAACATTTTCAGAGATAGGCCAAATGGTAGGACACAAAACAAGACTCAAGAAAATCAAGAAAATTGAAATCATGTCAAGCAAGTGCTGAGATCACAGTAGATGGACACTAGGAACCAACCTCAAGAAAAAAAACTCAAAAACATTCAAATATTTGGAGACTAAATAACATGTTATTAAATAATGAATGGGTCAACAAGGAGATCAAGGAAGAAATAAAAAAGTATCTCAAAACAAATGAAAATGAATTATAACAACCCAAAACTTATGGGAGGGACACAGCAAAGGCAGTCCTGAGAGGAGTGTTCATAGCAATAGTGTCCTATCTAAAGAAGGTAGAAAATTGTTAAATAAACAAACTAACCCATTCTAAAAGAACTACAGGAACAATAACAAACAAAGCCAGAGCTAGTAGAAGGAAGGAAATAACCAGGATCAGAACAAAATTAAACGACACAGAAACTAAAAGAACAAATCAAAGGATCAATAAATCCAAAAGTTATCTTTAGAAAAGATAAAAAAATAATAACCCATTAGCCAGAATCATACAGGAAAAAAGAGAGAAGACCCAAATAAATTAAATCAGAAACAAAAGAGAAATTACAACCAATATGCCAGAGAAATACAAAGGATTGTCAGAAATTACTATAAACAACTGTATGCCAAGAAATGGGACAAGCTGGGCAAGATGGACAAATTTCTAGAAACATATAATGTTCAAAACTGAATCAAAGAGAAGCAGAAAGCCTGAATAGACTGATAGCAACTAGTGAAATTGAAGCATTAATAAACAAAACTCCCAGCACATAAAACCTTGGATTGAATGGTTTCACAGTTGAATTTTATCAAACATCTAAGGAAGAACTAACTCTTATCCTTCTCAAACTATTACAAACAATTTAAAAAGAAGAAAGACACTCAAACTCTTTTCACGAGGCCAATATTACTGTAATTTTAAAACCAGGTAAAGACACAACAAAGAAAGATAACTACAGGCCAGTACCCATGTTGAACATAGATGCTGAAATCCTCAACAAACTGCTGGCAATCCAGATTAAAAAATATTGATCATACCATAATCTATTGAGATTCATCCCAAGGCTGCAAGGATGGTACAATATTCACAAATCAATAGATGAAATATACCACATAAACAAAATGAAGGACAAAATCACATGATCATATCAATAGACATTGAAAACATATTTGGTATAATCCAGGAGCAATTTATGAAAAAACACTAAGCAGCAAAAAACAAAAAACAACTCAGCAACATGTGAATAGAGGGAGAATATCTCAATGATAGATGCCATATACAAGAAACCTACAGCCCACATTATACCCAAAAGGCAAAAACTAAAAGCTTTCTTCTTAAGATCAAGATCAGTACATAGGTGTTGACTTTCAGCACTCTTATTCAACACAGTACTGGAACTTTTAGCAATTGTAGTCAGACAAGAAAAAGAAGTAAAAGTCATCCAAATTGGAAAGAAGGAAGTAAAACTGTCATTATTTGCAGGGCACATGATAATGTACATGGAAAACCCCAGAGTCTCTGCCAAAAAAATTATTGACCTAATAAGTTAATTTTGCAAAATAATGGCATGCAAAATCAATATACAGAAATTGGTTGCATTTTTTACACCACCAATGAAATATCAGAAAGAGAAACTAGGATAAACTAGGATAAAAATCCCATTTACTGTAGCAACAAGAAAAATAACTTTATTTTAAATACCTAGGAATAAGTTTAACCCAGGAGGCAAAAGATATATACTTGGAAAACTATAGAACAATGAAGAAAGAAATTAATGAAGATACAAGTAAATGGAAGCATATCATGTGTTCATGGATTGGAAGAATTAACATAATTAAAATGTCCACACTACCCAAAGCAACCTATTGATTGAATGCAATTCCCATTAAAATACCAATGCCATATTTCACATATCAGAACAAATATTTCAAAAATATATATGGAACAAAAAAGACCCCACGTACCCTCAGCAATCTTGAGCAAGAAGAACAAAGTTGGAGGGATCACAATACCTGATATCAAACTATATTACAAGCTGACTATAATCAAAAGAGTGTGCTACTGGCATAAAAACAGACATGTTGACCAATGGAACAGAATAGAAAACCCAGAAATAAACTCAAGTTTCTATGGCCAATTAATATTTGACAAAGGAGACACGAACATACAATGAAGTAAAGGTAGCCTCTTTTATAAACAGTGTTGGGAGAACTGGACTGGTACATATGAAAAAATGAAACTAAACCATCAACTTATTCCATGAACCAGAATAAACTTAAATGGATACAAGACTTAAATATGAGTCATGACACCATAAAAGTCATAGAGGAAAGCATAGACAGGAAAATTTCACATATCCTACATAACAATGTTTTTGCCAATATATCTCCTAGGACAAGGGAAATAAAGGAAAAAGTAAACAAATTAGACTACATCAAACTAACAAGCTTCTGCACAGCTAAAGAAACCATCATAAAAATGAAAAGGGAACTGACTGTATGGGAGAACATATTTGTCAGTGATATATCAGACAAAACTTTGATATCCAAAATATATAAAGAACTCATAACTCAACACCAGGAAGACAAATAATACAATTGAAAAATGGGCAAAGGATCTGAATAGACACTTCTCCAAGGAGGACAAATGAAAAGATGCTCAACATCACTAGCCATCAGAGAGATGCAAATTCAAACCACAATGAGATATTACCTCACAACTTTCAGAATGGCCATCATTAATAAATCAACAAATAACAAGTTCTGGTGAGGATGCAGAGAAAAGTGAACACCAGTGCACTGTTGGTGGAAATGCAGACTAGTGTAGCCACTATGGAAAACTGTATGGTATTTTCTTAAAAATCTAAAGATGGAACTGCCTTTGATCCAGCAATTCTGCTGCTGGGAATATACTCTAAGAATCCCAAATCACCAATCAAAGAATTTATGCACTCCAATGTTCATAGCAGTGCTATTTACAATAGCCAAGTGCTGGAAAAAGCCTAACTACCCTTCAGTAAATCAGTAGATCAAAAAATTGTGGTACATTTACACAATGGACTTCTATACAGCAGAAAGAAAAAACTCCTACCTTTTGCAACAGCTAGGATGGAACTGGAAAATATTAAGTAAAATAAGCCAGTCAGTGGAAGACAAATATGATGTGATCTCACTCATAAGAGGAATCTAATGAATTAAATAAACCAGTGAACAAAATAGAACCAGAGGCATGGAAACATGGGACAGGCTGAAGGTGACCTGAAGGGAGTGGGGAGAGGGTTAAAGGTGGGAAGAAGGTGAAGGGACTAGATGAAGACTATGTATGTATGACCCACGGACATGGACGATAGTGTGGGAATTAAACTTTTAGAGTGCGCATGGACTTGGTGGAGGAGATAAAAAAGGGAAAACTTCGGGAAAACTCATAGAATAACACTAAAATGATATAAAGTGGAAAAATTAAAAAAAAATACTCTGTTGTATAAAGCCATATTCACCTGCAGGTTTTATATTGCCTCCTTCTAAATTTTGAATGTAGTAAATCCTGGTTACACACTATGTTTCTATTAGTGTGAGAAGGAAACTACATTTATGCTTATACCAACATTTTTACTACAGATATATGATTATTATTACTAGTTAACAAACTACATACAAATCAATGCTGTGATATGTGTTTTAGGAGGTGACAAACACATTCTGAGGGATGGGTGAGATTTTTATAATATAGAGAGTTAGACTATGTCACCTTCATTCTTTTGTTTAAAGTGCAATTCTTTGTATTATGCAGTACTTAAGTGGCATTTAAGTTTATATTATACATTTTCAATAAAATTATAATCATAAAGTATTGATATGTTATAAAACAATTCCTCTGGGGAAGTTCAGATTGAAACAGGAGATTTGAAAAAGAAATCACAGAATTACCATTTCACTTAGCACTATTAATGAATCAAGCCATTATGTTGTTAATACATATTTTAATAGTACAATGTGATCTTACAAGAATTCAGCCACAGAAATGTAACTCTCAAAATGTTTACTAAATACTTTTACACCCACAAAAGTTTTCTAAGTGTAAATGGAATTTTAGCTAATGATAGCATCGGGTATAGCTTTATATTTTGAACTATTATTTGGCTCCTCTATATGTAATAATTTTAATTTCTAAACTTACATACATTTATTTGTAAAGCACATAATACAGTGTTTTATAAAAATATTCAATTAAGATTAAATCATATCAATTAAGATAAAATAATTTATGTCAATTAAATAAATTATCATATGTTTATATTTATGTATGTAGTGTTTTACATTTTATATTGAGATACAAAATATTTTGTACTGATCTAATAAATTTATATATTTTGTGCTGAGATAGTAAATATCAACTATGTACTCAAGGTCACCACTCACAAGTTTTACTTTCCACAATACACTAAAACTCAATTCAGACAAGCTCTTTCCCACTCTATAACAAAGATCTCCCTTCCTCCAATTTTCCTTTTGTACTGAGATTGTTGGCAATTTACAAAGTTCTGATAACTAACTTCTAATTCTTTGTAATATTTTCCATAGACCCTAGTGATCTGGTTCTATGCTACCAATATAATCTCAGGAGTCAGTACATCATAAGGATAATTGTTGGCTTCAGACAAAGATTTCCTTCCCACTATTCTTTGGTGTTTTTCTTCCAGATGGACTTTTCAGTTTTCTATTTATTTTTCTGCATCACAAAGCTTCAAATATCAGTAAATTCAACCTTATAATTACCCTTATTTACTTGGCTACATTTTGATCTCTACTTAATTCTGAGAGCATAAAGCATGTTTTTTAGTTACATGTCTTACAGTTTCAAAATCTTCATAACTAGTTTGGAAACTCCCTGAAGTAAGAAAATTATTATGAAAAACAAACAAATTAACAAACAAAAAAACCCTAAAGAGTGGTCTGAGAAGCAGCAGAACAGAGAAGAAACTAAGGGAAGAGAAAAAGTGCACAACATCTAATGTGCAGTATAAAATTGCTCTTTTAGTTTGATAAAATATTTCAAATACAGGATACAAAAATGTGACAAAAATTTGAAAATTACCTCACTGGACCATGCATACAATTAAAATCTGTATCATAGTCCATAAAGAAAAGCATTTCTCCTATTTATGATATACGCCAAAAAACTATTTCCTATACTTAGCTGTATTAAGATATTCTGGGTAATTTACTCTGATGCAAATTGTCTAAATAAATAGAGTAAAATCTCTGAGAGTGTAAGTCTTCTTTCCTTCCTCAAAATAACAATTGAAAAAGTCAAGTTCGCTATAGCATAATATGATGCAAATTACTTCAGGCTTTCAGACTTTTCTTGTAGTGTTTTGGTGATTATGATTTTCAGAATTCATAAGAACAGAACTGAATTTCCTGTGCATCAGATTGCTTCACTTCTATTCACTCATCCTGCAGTCATTATCTCTGGTTCATTGCTTCCTCTTTCTAAAAAAAGATCATGCTAAAAACTTGAAACACAGATGTTACCAAAGCCCAAAATTTTCAGGGTAGATAATAATATTATTTTATAGTATTAATGAGCACATTCTATAAACTACCTTAGAACTAAATGCTTTGTATGGATTATCTCCTTTAATTCTTATCTCTTTTATTCCTTATACTGAAATAGTGTCTGAGACACAAAATTTTATGCACAAGTAGTTTATTTTGGAAGTCATAGGTAGAAAACACTAGCAAGGGTGAAGAGAAAGTACAATAAACAAAAATCCTTAAAGTTGGGTCTTGAGATGTTTATTATAGTTCATAATAGGGGTATGATGTCTTTAGGAATAGTTTGAGCAATGCTATAGAATGTGCCTCAGAATAGTCTGTACCAAAAGATGAAAAATATAAGCATCTAATTCATTGATGACTCTCCTGTATCTCCTAACTGCATCTGTGTGCTGATGCTGAGACATCCTCTTGCTCTTGAGAAAAACTGAAGGCAGAAAAGAAGATTTCTTCTGCAGCCAAAGTGGGGTGCCAGATGTTCATAGGGAGCTAGCCGTATATCAGCTCTGTACTGAAATCACATGGGCCAAGAGAGTTTTGTTATAACTTGTAATGTAGAGTTGAGAAAAAAAGAAATGTCTTCTACAGGGTGATGTAGGTACAAATTGGTGAATTTAGGATTCAATACCTGACTCATTTGACTTCAAAATCGAAGCTTTTGAGCTGAGTAGACTATAAGATATGGAGGTACTAACCTGGAAAGACATTAAACAAGTCGTAGCAAAACTGTTTTCCAAAGAACATTACTGATGCCAGCAGGGTTTATATAGTATATATAAAGGGCACATATGCTAGAATCAGACAGACTGGCTTCAAGTTCTAGTTCAGCTACTTCCTATCTGAGGTTCCAATAGTAATAACAGTAATTGCTTGTCTGTGTCTCACATATGACATTTGCAAAATCAGCCTTATGGTAATTCCTAGCTCATAGATTTGTTGTGATAATTAATTGAGCACACCTATGTAAAACACTTGGACTTGAATCTGAGACACAGAAAGTACTAAAGAGTTCTAGGTATTTTAATTACTATTACTATTCTAGCCCTTTCCAAAATGCAATGCCACTTTTAACTGAGAAACATTGTTATATAGAAGATTTAAAACTAGATTGTGAGTTTCCGAATGCAGGGATTATGTTTTGTTAATCCTTTCTCCCTCCTCCTCTCCCCTTCCTCAGCACACAGAAATAACCAAACAGACCTTATAAAACAATATTTCCTAAAGTGCATTCTTAATAATCGTTGTTAGCATTTAATCCATGTAGATATTTATAATCTACCTGGTTTAGTTGAGTAATAACTTTATGATAACAATGCAGATTAAAAAATCACATTATACTGTAAAATGTGCTTCATATAATGTATAATACAATTTACTGCTCTGTTAATTTACCATAACTACTATAGCTTCTATACAGTGGGCTGTTAACAAAACTTCTCATAATCTCTTCAATAGTATTTTTCCCAATTTTTACTTTGGAAAATTTTTAATTTGGAAACTTCCAGTGTATGGCTGGAAGGCTGGTACAGGAATATTCTTGCACAATGCATAATGACTTTCTTTTCCTGGAAGTCTCCAAATTCTTCTAATCTGTTTTTATATGTTTTATATTGAGCTGACATTTTTCTACACCAGGACCCTTAATAGTAGTATAAGAGAAAAACACAATTGCTATTGAAGCTTTTTATTCTTACATTGTACATTTTAAAGTGCTAAATTCTTCCTTTGCTTTTTTTTCTAATCCTTATCTGAGGACATGCTTATTGATTTTTAGAGAGAGAGAAAAGGAGGGAGGGAGAGAGGGAGAGAAACATCGACGTAAGAGAGAAACACTGATCAGTTGCTTCCCTGACGCACCCTAATGGAGGATCAAACTCACATCAAGGTATGTGCCCTGACCAGGAGTGTAATCTGAGACCTTTCATTATACAGGACGATGCTCCAACCAACTGAGCCATCTGATCACATCCTCCCTTTGCTTTAAAAAGGGTGAGCTATTGGAGGAGTGGCAGCATCTATGTCTCTTGAACTGAGTATCCTGTCCTAAGGCATTGTGCTCTGTCATACAATGGTACCATGTGCGCCAACATGTCACAGGACAGTGAGGGGTGGAGGATGTTGTTGGTTTTCTTTTGTGGGGGAAGGTGTGGGAAATGGAACACCCTAATCAAAATATGAAGTGAAAATGATTGCCCATTTGCTAAGGCCGTGGACAGTATACATTTTTTGGTTGTCCTGACTAGAAAGCTTTATTGGCAGAATATCTGAGGACCTACTGTTTAATCTCTCCATTCCTGATATTGAGTAGGATGTCATTGCCTGTACAAGAACCTGATATATATCTTTCTAAATAAATTACTAGAAATGGTAAGGCATGTATTTTCATATTCAATAATAACCAAAAACTGAAGTAGTATAAAATATAATAAAAAACAGTAAAATACAGTATAGATTATAATAAAGAAATAATACCAAATATATATGTAACTAAGACATTTAAAATTGGTATAAGGAAATATATAATTTATCTCTATAATTTATTGAATATTTTTGCATTTTCCCTTTAATCAATACAGTGCTTTGAACACCATATTCTGTATGGTCTGGCTTAATAATATGAATGAAAATAACATAGAGTTCAATAGTTGCCATTTCAAAATGCAGAAGCTTAAAAATATTCAGTAGCTCCACTTATAGAAGAGATCATATGGCATTTATCTTTCACTGACTGGTTAATTTCACTCAGCATAATGCTCTCCAGTTCCATCCAGGCTGTTGCAAAGGGTAGGAGTTCCGTCTTTCTTTCTGCTGTGTAGTATTCCATTGTGTAAATGTACCATTGTTTTTTGACCCATTCATTTACTGGTGGGCACTTAGGTTGCTTCCAGCACTTGGTTATTGTAAACAGTGCTGCTATGAACATTGGGGTGCATAGGTTCTTTTGAATTTGGGTTTCAGGATTCTTAGGATATAATGCCAGCAGTGAAATTGCTGAGGCAAAAGGCAGTTTCAGTTTTAGTTTTCTGAGGAAATTCCCTACTGTTTTCAAAAAATGTCTTGTTGAAAGACATTTTCAATGTGGCTGTACCAGTCTGCATTCCCACCAACAGTGCACTAGGGATGGGTGGGACAGGGGAGGGGTGGTGGGGAGAAAATGGAAACAACTGTACTTGAACAACAAAAAATATATATTCATTAGTATTTATGAGCCTGGATCACCTGGTTTGCTCTTCTTGTTGTGGCTGAGCTTACTCATGAGTCTGTAGTCAACCTTGAATGGTGTAGTCAGCTCTACTACTTATGTTTGAATGTCAAATATCTTTAGTTTAGTCTATGAATTCCTCACCTGTGACAATTAGACCCTTATCAATCATCTTGAATCATCCAAAAGGCTTTCTTGGACTTTCTAACTTGGCAGTGACCAAGTCACAAGTGAAAGTTTATATGACAGCTAAATTTAAAAAATGTATAATTCACAAATAATATTTTAAAATTATCATTCTGCCATTAAATAGATGTATTATTTTGAAGAGAATAATCTTGGCTTATTTTTTAAGCCTGTTTTCTTCAAACTGGAGTAAGGGCACCTGAGAGTACATGAAGACATAGCAAGAAATAAGTGGACAATGATAGTTGTAGGGGGATTACTTTCTAGATAACCAGCTACAGTGGGAAGTTCTAAATTTAGACATGTTTTAAGTGGCAAAATGCTATGTTTCATCCACAAGAATTTAAAGATTATTTAAACCAATAAGACAAGCAAGTAAGCAAAATATAACCAAAGACATTGAAATAAAGAGCAAATTGACAGTAACCAAAGGGGCAGGAGGAGAAGGATGATAGAGGAAAATAGGGGAAGGGCCATCAAGGAACTTATATAAGGGACACAGGGACAAAGCCAAAGGGGGTTGATTTGATGGTGGGAGTGGGTGGGTCAGGAGGTGTGGTGGGGTGAAAAAGGAGACAATTATACTTGAACAGCAATTTTAAAAATCAGAAAAAAATTAAAAATAACCCCCCAAATTATTATTCTGAGTAGGGGCATAGCGTTATCCATTGTTGTAGCATCAGATGTATGTGTATTCCAGGGAAAGCATGGTGAGAAATTATTTCAGAAATACAGACATATCATGTAGAGTTTGTATGCCTTAGGATTTTGGAGTTGATTGTTCAGAAGATAGGAAAGCATCAATGAGTGAACTTGAACAGTTTAATTCCACAGGAAAGAGAAGAAAGAGAACTAACATCAAGTCATCATTTGCCCTGTTCAATCCCTGATGCTTTTTTGCCAAATTGCACCTTATTTTATTTGTACAGAAATTTCAGAGCTGATATTATCTTCAATTCACAGAAAAGAATAGTGAATCACAGAGGTTGATTTATCTAAAGTCATGTATCTAGCAAAAGTTTTGAAGATTTTACACAGTCTACTTGATTCACTACTCTATTTTCTGTTTTATTAGAAATTTATCTAGAAGTAGTGTTGAGCAGCTCTCGAGCTGATTTGAAATTACTCTCAGTAAGACAAGTTGAGAGACCATTAAAATATCCAGATGAAATATAACGAAGATTTGAGCCAAAGAAGTAATTGTGAAGGAAAGAGAAACAATTGCTTTGGAATAAAACTTGATAAATGCCTTTTAATGTATATTTTGTGACCTAGAATGCTGAACCCCACAAAATTAATTTAAGCAATGCTTAATGAAAAATTATTTACACCTCTATGCAAAAGTAATGCAGTAAAAGATAGTTTTAAAATTAAACCAATTAAAACTATTTTATGTGTATCTGCAATCATGGGAGCAATATATTTTACTTTGTTTAATTCAATTACATTACATGTTTTGCAAAATAGATGAGTTACTATTTCCATCTTGTTTATGAGACAGAAATATATTTTGTTATAATTTCAGAACTTTTTCATAGAAGTGCAAAGGTGTTATTTGACTTTATTTGTCAGTAAGCTATAAAATATTCATGTATGATATTTCATTTATTCTGATAATGTGAGAATGGTTTTCTTATTGCAAATGCTTATTTTGAAATAAAATATTTTCTTCCCTTTACATATGCATTACATAACAAAAATATTTTAAGTGGTACAACAGCACTAGCTGAAAGCAATTCAAATCAGACACATGCTGTGATACAAGCCAAACACTTTAGTTTTTTTTTAATTTAAAATTGTTTTCTCATAGAATAAGTAATATTTTACCCTTGAAGGATTTTCTTCCTTTCATTTGTGGAAGGACCAGATGGGTCTCACAGGTCATTCACAGTTATAAAAGAAATAAAAAAAATCTATTTTCAGAAGTGAGATATCCTTTATTTTTCACTAGAAAACAAATTATTTGCTTGGATGGAAACCTTTTGTATAGCAGTGTAATTGCTGATATCTGTGGGGTGTCTTGGAAAATGAGATGCTCTGTCTCAAGGAGTTATAACTTATCTTTGTGCATAAAATCTGAATAAATAAATGGGAGCAGACCTTAGAGTTTCTTGCAGAGAAGAGATACATGAAACACAGCTGAGAAATCAGGTAATAACCTCAAATGATAACAAGTGAACATGATAAAATTATTTAGTAGTGAGATTAGGCAGGCATTTTTAATACTATGAACATTTTAAGCATTTTCCTCTATTTTAACATAGAATTTGATACTCCCTGATGTCCAAAGAGTAAACAATTTGTTTACAAAGCTGATAAGTGTTTAAGATATTAAAATTTAATGTTTAGCTATCTTATTTTTATTTAATTGTAATAAAATGTTGTGCCAAAAGATCTATACAATAGGAGGTAAATTACTCATTAATTCACTCAACAAATATTATGAGTGCCTACTATGAGTCAAGATCTATTCTTGACACTGCATGGGAAGCAATGAAGAAAATTACCAAAATGTGTTTTATCTTGGAGTTAGAAAGTAATAGAGGTAGAAAGAATATAAACAAATAAGTATCTTACAGATCAGTTTGTGATAATGCTGTGAAGACATATAAGGTTGCCTGGGAATGTCTCTCTGAAAGGTAATATTCAAATAAATATTTTAATGGAGGCATCAGATAAACTATGCAGATGTCAGGAAGAAGGATGTCCAAGGTAGGAAGGAAAGTCACTGCAAATGCCCTGCGGCCAAAAGGATTTGGTGAGTTTATAAAACATTCAGGAAGTGAGTGATGCTAGGTTAAAGTTGTATTATAAGTTTACATTTACATATAAGGGAGAATAGTGCTTATATAATTTAATATAAATGTCATTAAATTTTAAATATCATGTTCTTATTCTCCTTGATATTGTAATTTAGTTCTTAACTGGCACACATATTTATATTCATGGATTTGGTTTGTCACATCTGTGCAATTTTGAGGAATTTAATATAAAAATAAAAACCATATTTTTCTTCCTTTATATCCTGTTCCATCCATTACCAAATAATGTAAAAGGATTAAACATTGAAATATCCTAAAGAACTGAAACAGGAGAGAGGAGCATGACCTATTCTAGAAACTAAAGATCACATGGCATTATTTCAATTAAAATATCAAGTGTTTTAACCAAAAATGGTTAAGATGAACCACATTGAAAATACAGTTTTGATATTAGGATTCATTATATGTATGTGTGTGTGTGTGTATATATATTTCTTGTTTCCATTGTGTTTCTGGCATAGAGCTCCTAACACAGTTAGAAATTACAGAAATGACAAAAACATAAAGGTGTCTTTTGTTATGTTAATGAGGTAACTTTGGGACCTCAGCAAAGATGCAGGCTGGTTGCCAGAACTAACTATGTGACAAGAAGTTTGGAATTTTAAGTCACACACTGGGGTAGAGAGACTGACAGTTAAATGGATAGTTAGTGGTCAATTATTTAATAAATTATGCATATAATATGAAGTATCCATAAAACCCTGAAATGATATGGTTTGGAGTGCTTCCAGTTTAGAAAATATAAAACTTTTGGGAAAGTGGTACACATGGGAATAGTATATATAATGTTCTCCAGGTCCATCCATATTGTAGCAAAGGGTGATTTTTTTTTCTTTTTATAGATGAGTAGTATTTCATTGTCCAATGCTAAGTGAAATAAGCCAGTCATAGAAAGACAAATACCATATGATTTCACTCATATGTGGAATCTACTGAACAAACTGAACTAACAAGCTAAAAAGAAACAGAGTCACAGATAGAGAGCAGGGTTTCAGCTAAGGACAGGGAAGTTGAGGGAGTGGAAGTATTGAGCAACAATGGAAAAAGAAATCATGGACATGGACAACAGTGTGGTGATTGCATGGGTGGGTGTATAAGGAAGAAAATAGTAATGGAAAAATACAATTAATTTTTTTTAAAAAATAAGAGTATGGAAATTCAACACTTTGTCATGTGTCTCTTCCATCTGGCTGTTCCTGTGTTATATTCTTTTATAATGAACTACTAATAAAGTAAGCAAAATATTTCTCTGAATTCTATGAGGTGCTCAAGCAAATTAATCAAACCCAGGCAGGAGGTCATTGGAACCTCCAATCTTTTGCCAGTTGATGATTACCTGGACCTGCAATTGCCATCAGAATGCTGAGGTAGTCTTCTAGAACTAAGCCCTTAATCTTTGGTAACTAATGCTAGCTCCAGGTAGATAGTGCCAGAATTGAGATGAATTGTAGGTCAACCAGCTGATGTTGGAGAATGGTTTCAAGGTGTGAAAAAACTCCCCTCCCCCAACCTCCAATGGGAAAGGACCACAATATCACAGGAAGTAAATAGGGGAAAAGTTACCCATATAGTTTTAGGGTCAAAAGAGAATATTAGGACCAGATATGTAATACAGAACATTACTTTTGGATTATCTCTTCCCTTAAAGATAAGCATGTTGATATAGTAACAGGAGGAAGACCAGTGTTGTACCTATTTAGAAAACATTAGGGTAGAGTATTTTACACACATAGACACAATATGTCTGCAGTGACAGCCAAGTCAATAAATGCACACAATAATATTTCTGGCATAAAGTCTTTTGCAAAAAGAGATATGATATATAAAAAGAGGACATTTTCCTGCTGGCAATATAGCTTGCTCAGCCCCCAACCATTGCAAAAGTTCCTTAGGCTAATATCAATGATATCTTTAAGAAGATCTGGGGGGAGTCTAACAAAATCTAGGAAAAGAGTAAAGGCATCTAAGAAGTGCACATTCTATTTTTGGACAATACTAAGTTTAGGTAGACTGACATTATTTAATGACTGTAAATGGAAGAGTTGAGAAAAATATTACAATATAGGTTTAAAAACTCAAATATAACTTCTTGATTCTTGTAGCACTGTGTCTCCCTTATTGATTTCTATAACTCACCATTAAGGCAGGAACCTTAGATTAGTTTATTTACTGATATTTATCTAAACCCTAAAAACAGTGCCATGCCTATCCTCACAGATGTCCATTAAATATATAGAAAATAAATGAATACATCGCTCTGACTTTTTTCAGCATTATCATTTGATATTTCTTCTCAATCTTCCCAGCCCCAAATATGGTTTATGTCCTGGGTCTCCTCAACTCATCCTCCCCAGTAATCCTAATAGTGAATGTGGTAACGATAACCACTGCTGGTTGGATTCTCTGAGTATCCATATCTCAGCCATCTTATTGATATTTCTACTTGAATGTCGAAACTTCAGATTTACCATCTCTAAAATTGAACTTATCATCTTCTTTATTAACTGTGATCATCCTCCTAGATTACCTGTCAGCCAATGGTGACTTTGAGTTGCTTGACCTAGAAACCTATTCTTCATTTTAAAAATTTATTTCTATATCTCAGCAACATTAAATTCTCTCTAAACCAACAAATAAGATCTACAATACTCAATTTCCTTTTATCTACCTTACCATCAACAAATTCAAGTCATCGTGGTCTCTTTTTTGCATTACTGCTTCAGCTTTCTAACTAGCTCACCTGCCCATTGTTTAGCATCCTCCCACACACTCTTTGTCAAATGCAAATCTGCTCAGTTACTTGCCTGTTCAAAAGCCTTTCATGGTTCTATTGTTTTAGGATAGAACAACCCTAAAACAGTTTTTAGCATGACTTTATTATCTTTAATTGAATTTATTGGGTTGACAGTTAATAAAACTATATAGGTTTCAGGTATACAATTATACAATACATCATCTCTATATTGCATTGTGTGTTTACCACTCCAAGTCAAGTCTTCCATTGTCATTTATGCCTTCTTTCCCTTCTGCATCCTCCCTCCCCTCCCTCTGGCAATCACATACTGCTGTCTACTCCATGAGCCTTTATTGTTTTTTTCCTTGCTTAATCCCTTCACTCTTCTTACCCAGTTCCTAAACCCCTCTCCTCTGACAGCTGTCAGTCTGTTCTCTGCATCTATGTGTCTCTTGCCACTGTGTTGGTTTATTTTGTTCATTAGATTTGACATGTAAGTGAAGCCAGTCAGAGAAAGACGAGTACTGTATCTAGAAAACTTTATTAATAAAAACTGAACTTATAAAAAGTTGGATGTGAGGGCAATCTGCATGTGAGGGAGATGTGGTTGCAACATCTGTCACCCCATTTTTGCCAGGGTTGATTTGGCCAATCTGGCTGGCTAGGTGGGTATCCCCTTCCTCCTGCACCAATCCCTGTGCATCCCTCCTGAAGCTTTGTGCTGGGTCGAAAAGGGCAATCTTCTCAGCTAGAGAGGACCGGTCTTAGGTCAAGAGTATACTAGTAGCTGTGCTCCCCTGCTAGAACATACAAACAAGTTCTCAAAAATCATTTGACTATGATGCTATTCCCTCACACCTCTAGATCCCTGAACATACGTTATTCTCTTTGTCTGGGAAATAGTTCTCTTCTCTCTCCTGTCCCTAACGCTAATCTTTCCCTAAACTAAAGTCCACAGGTCTTAGTTTTGGTATCTCTTGATTTGGGAATAATTTTTTGATTAGAAAATCTGGGGTGGGGTCTTATCTTAGGCCTCTAAACTTTGTTGCATTTTTATCCACACACTCATTAAAATGTTTGTTGATGTGCCTAGATTTCGCTAGGCTCTAGACATTACTATTTTTGAGGGCAGTGATATGCTTCTGTTGATTGAGAAAGTTTATGTACATTGTAAGTAATATATAAATAGTTTTGAATGCATGAATGAATGAAGATATACAGCAAAATGCTAATTGTGATTACATTTGTGCAGTCTGATTAAATATTTTATAATATCCTGCCTTAGGTTTTCTATTTTAACTAATTATTTTCAATTAACAGTTTTTGATGGTTAGTTTTCTGTGTGTCAACTTGTCTGGGCTAATGGATGCTCAGCTAGCTGATTAAATATTCTTTCTGGGTTTGTCTGTGAGAGTGTTTCTGGAAGAGACTGGTATTTGAATTGGCAGACTAAGGAAAGAAGATCTGTCTCACTGATATGGATGAACATCATCCAATCCATTAAAGACCTGAATAGAACAAAAAGATGGAGCAAGAGTAAACCTGGCTCTTCATTTGAACTGAGACATGCACCTTATGCTGTGCTCGAATGAGGGTGCTCCTGGTTCTCAGGCTTCACTCAGACTCAGATTAAGTACTGGCAGGTTATCCAATTGGGGGTCTGTGGGTCACATGCAGCCCAGGATAGCTATGAATGTGGCTCAACTCAAAACTGTATTCTTACTTAAAACATGATGAGATTACTTTTGTGATTATGTGTCACAATGTATTTAATGCATGGATGGAAGACAACTCTTCTTCCAGTGTGGCCCAGAGATGCCAAAAGTTTGGACACCTCCACTGGTTTTCTAGCTTGCAGACAACAGATTAGAGGACTTCTCAATACTAATCCTCCATTAGCTTGTGGGCCACTTCCTATAAGAAATATGTGTATGGGTGTGAATGTGTCTCTCTGTACATATAATAACTTAATACAATGACATACATATATTAGATACTTAACTTTTCTGGAAAACTACACACACACATATTTGTATATATATGTATATAATCTCCTATTGGTCTCCGTCTCTGGAGCACCCTGACAAATACAAATGTATCATATTTCTTAACTATTGATTGACCCAAATATAACATTTCTGCGTGCTTCAGGTTTTTAAGGTATATAATGAGATGAAGCAAACTACAATATTTGTTTTTATACCTATGTAAGCTAATTATATTAAGACATCATTTGTTACTTACTTTCAGAATAATTAAAAAATATTTGTAACTATTCTTTGAGCTGAAAGGAGCCCTTGCATGTGTGAGAAAAACAACATATTATAGTTTTCTTAATTTAATTTTTGAATATCATACAAAATACAAGTAAAATTTACTCTCATTCTTTGGATGCTATCATGAGAACCTGCATCATCAGTCAGTTCACTAGTCTCAAAACATTGTAATCTCAACTTTTCCAAGCCACAAATAATAAATGAATATCCACTGAAAACTTAGCTGCCCTAAAATTTTACTCTTCTTGGGCTACTAACATTTTTAGGACTATATTTTAACTTACCTTAATTTTAGACCTCCTTAAGTTGCCTCAACAAGCTTAATGTAGCCCAATAATAACTTGGTAACTGAATAAGCTATCAATTAAGTATTATTAGCTGGCAATTATATTCCTTGTCAAATAAAATATGAATTTATACACCATCATTAACCATATGCTCAACATAGCTTGGCCCTGGTGTAGCATAATGCCTAAAAGTATTGACAGTAGCTGTGATCTACCTTATATTAACCTCTTTGTAAAGCAACATAATTTATCTGTAAAATAAAGATAGTTTCTTTTCTACTTTATTATATTTTATAAAAACTAAATGAGGTGATTCATTTACCATAATATATACATTTTACATAATAAGCACTCAAAGTTGTCATTTCAAAGTAAGTAAAAATATATCCCCAGTAAGATTGTGTATGTGTGTGTATGTGTTTATTGTGTTTTATGGAATAATCTGTACTTGTAATATCATGGAAATCTCTTCTCCTCTAAGTCTAAGGGGCTTAAAATTCCTCTAATGTTTACTTGTGCTTTCTCAGTTCTTAGAAGGAGTTACCACCAATCATTCTTGATGTATAAAAAAATTGTATTAACCAATTTTTTTGAGTTTTCAGTCACACATGCTTTAAATTATTTTGTTTGGAAAATATCCAGGAACTTCCTGTTAAAATGTTGATTCTGGAGATAATTAGGCACGGTATTAACTCAGGTTCCTGGAGTGCCATTTGGAAAAGTACCTCTGTAGTGAATTAATTTGCACTCTAGACTGAGAGCATTCATGTATCTTCCGAAATGCCTTACTTTATCTGGGGAAAATTTATTGGAATAAATTTGCCATCTAATAAAGATTTCAGGTTAATATACTTACACAATTAAAGTAACTCATTTTCTCAAAATAAGTGGAATTACTCAGACTCTAGCCAGATTTGAAAGTCCATTATTATGATTTACTACAACATTTCCTGAAAACCAATAGCACACTAGGCAAGCCAGAGTGACACAATTCTCCAGCGATACCAGCAATTATGCAGGTTAAACTAGCTTTGTTACATATATGCCAAAACCCAATTTTTAAGCATGGATAACTTCATTTTTGCTTACTTCAAACTCAAAGTCATAGAGGACATCATGCACGTACAATAAAAAGCTTTAAAAAGTTCAGTTGTGTGCTCACTATCTATGACAAGCTTCAAAAACTTGAAAAGGAAGACTGCTGACAAAGCAGAGAATATGGGTACACTTTTCAAACAATCACCCACAAATGAAAGAAGAAACTAAAAATTCAACCAGAAATAAACCCTGATTGTTCTCCTGTCAGCCTGTCACCTACATAAAACAGCTGCTAAAGCAAAGACAGACACAGCAGCTGTTGCTACTAAAAGTACTAATGCTAAAGCTTGTAACAAAGAGCTTATTTGTATTAACATAGAGCTGTGCTGACATGTTTCATCAATCTGGTGACATTGCCCATCTCAATTAGGCTCTCTACAAGGCCTCTGCCTATATCACAGTTTCATCCAGTTTTGCATCCATGTCATTTTATGAATGTATTGCAACTCAAGCTACTTCTTCCCCATTTTGTGTGTTATATCATTGAAGAACATTGTAAAAATAATTTGAACAGGCCCTAATTTACTGAGACAAACTAAAATTCCTTCAAATGTTAACCCATAGATATAAGTGAGAAAAATGCTCTTGCTTTTATGTTTTCAATGTCTTTACAAACAGCTAATCCTGCAAGTACTTTACAAAGAAAGACACTACGAAGAGAAATCTTTAAAGCAAGCAAAAGAATGAAGTCTGAAAATCCAAATATGAGGTATGAAAGAAGAATTCAGACCTCAGCTCTTATAACTAGAGTTATTATACCTCAATTTCTTCATCGAGGCAGTTCCCTAGGCCTGGAATGCCCTTCCATCTCTTTTTAATTTGGTCACTTCTAATCATTCTTACATGTTATTCAATGAAACGTCACATTCTCTTTTAGTTCTGCTGGGTTGAGTTAAATACAGCTTTATGTATTTACTATTAACTTCCTATATATTCTTCTATGTAGCCACTATTTGGGGAACTGCTGAGAACATGAACTCGTTTCC
Source organism: Carollia perspicillata (assembly GCA_004027735.1). Taxonomy (NCBI): domain Eukaryota; kingdom Metazoa; phylum Chordata; class Mammalia; order Chiroptera; family Phyllostomidae; genus Carollia; species Carollia perspicillata. Next base: position 21,458 of record PVKM010011098.1, read on the forward strand.
TTTTCATTTGGCAATTCTAGTACCTATCTCAGAGCCTGTTTAACCTAAGCTCAGTAAGTATGTGATGAATGCATGAATGAGATAAGAAACATCATCTCAATGGAAATTAGCAAAGGGGAAACTGTAAGTTTCTTTATCTTGAACTGAAATGTATAGGCTAATATAGGGGAGACCTTCCTACTGAAGGTAGCAGATATGGAGAAAATAATATACATATAGAATACATATAAATCAAAATGATATTCTATTTTTAAAAATTGGTACCTCTTTATTTTTATATGTGTAATGGAATCACATTATATTTTTATTAATTGTAAAATTTGAACTATGCTTAGTAATCAGAATAGAGAGAAGCTATGAAATTATATCATAATAAGATTTGATGTACTTATGATCTTTAACATCAAGAAAAGATGTTTCAAAGAAGGAAAAGGCTAGAAAAAGCATCAATAGTAAAAAAAGAGTGAGAGACACAATTCAATTTAAGGCTTAACAATGAATATACTAACAATTAGTTAAATACAGAGAAGGAGTGAAATATTCCAGAAAATAATAAGTTATTTGTCAATAAAAATATTTAAATGCCTGGTACAGGTAGATGAAGCATTCAATGGGCTGAAAGACCAGCTGAATTTTAAAGACCCTTCTCTAAATTTCATAATGTTTACATTCTAGTTAGCAAAGTTATAGTAGGACTTTAGGGTTTTATTGGTGCCTTAAAGACACATTAATAATGTTTCCTTTCATAAAATCTTTTCACCTGTGGGAAATCCCAGGCTTATACACAGTTCCCTGAAATTAGAAGTTAAAATACAATTGCTATAGATTTTAAGTTACTGTTTCTAATAATGTGACATTTATTACTTTTATATTAGTGTGTAACTCTAGCTTGCATCTCAAACTCTTTCTCTACAGATGTCAAACTATTTTTTTTGGCATCTTCCTACTTTGAAAAATGTGCTCAAACTGACTCATTTACTGGAGGTCCTCATCATTCTAAATAGCAAGAAAAGGAAATAAAATGCATCTGATTTGAAAGATAGTATTAAAACTGTCTTCATTCTCACATGACATGATTGGCTATGTACATTCCAATTAAATCTATAAAATAACCTCTTAGACGTAATAAGTGAAATTAGAAAGTTGATAAAATATTGTACCATATATGATAGCATTAAAATATAAAGTAGTTATGTATCTGAAACATATGGGTTGGGAAAAAAGAGATTTTGAGTTTTGAGAGCTAATTCTTATATTATTATTTATTAATTATTGTATTATTTTCCATATTAGCAACTATAAACCCACTTTTTTCCCACACTGCATGTGCAGGATCTTTATACTCAAAACTACAAGACGTTGCTGATAGATATTAAAGAAGACCTCAGTTACAGGAGTAATAACCATGTTCCCAGAAAGAACGCTCAACATTGTTGAAATATCAATTTTTAACACAATCTCAATTAAAATCCTACCAGGTTTTCTTTTAGAAATTGATGATATGATTCTAAAATTCATGTAAAAGTGAAACTGATCTAGAATAGTTACAAATTTTGGAAACACAAAAAAGAATCAAATTTGACAGGTTAACCATTACATGATTTGCTTAATAACTTGTATATACCCAAAGTTTGCTAGCAACATTAAAAAACAATCAGTAATAATATTGAAGTAATAGTGGGTCAAAAATACCCCAAAATTTTAAGAATAATGTAGAGAATGAGCAAACCAAAATATCAAAGTTAAGTTATATTAATTAGGACAGTGCATATTACATATACACCAAATGAACAAAATAGGATGCTTGCAAACAGACATGCAAAAACATAGAGCTATTTGCATATTATAGAGACAACATTATAGATAATGGGGGAAATGTTAAGTTTTTAGTATGTGTTCTGGCATATGACTATTTCTTTGGAAAAATAAGTTACATCCTACCTCACAACTCACTGAAATATGTTTCAAACTGATTAAAGAACTAAATGTGAAAAATATTTTATATTTATAAGAAAGCACAAAAGTAACTTTAGTCCCAGGGACTGGGATTTATGGATTGGACACATATACTCACAAATATCACCTGACACCATGCAGTGTTATTGTGATATTACTGACTATATTTTCTACACTGTGCTTTATGTCCCTGTCACTATTCTGTAACTACCAATCTGTATTTTAGTCCCTGTGCCTCTTTTACATGGTCCCCCAACCTCCTTTTCCACTGTCATCCACCTGCTGGCTCTCTGTGTCTATGAGCGTGTTTCAAATTTGTTTGTTCATTTATTCTGTTCTTTAGATTACATATATAAGTGAAATCATGTGGTATTTATCTTTTCTGACTGATTTACTTCACTTAGCATAATACCCTCTAGGTTCACCCTTGTTGTCACAACTGGTAAGATTTCATTCTTTTCTGTGGCCAAATAATATTCCATTGTATATATGTACTACCATTTTCGAATCCACTTGTCTACTGATGGACACTGGTGTTGCTTCCATATCTTGGCTGTTATGAATAATGCCACAGTGAACATGGGGGTGCATGCATTTTTTTGAATTAGTGTTTTGGGTTTCTTCAAATATGTACCCAGAACTAGAATCACTGGAACATAAGGCAGTTTTATTTTTGATATTTTGAGGACCCTCCATACTCTTTTCCTTAGTGGCTGCAGCAATATCCATTCTCACCAACAGTGCAAAAAGTATATACAGTATATAACTACCTATATAAAAAGCAAAACGATATGCAATGTTACTGTATGTTCTTGTAAGCTACATATATACCAGATTAATTCTAGAAGGAATGGAGGAGAACAGAAGGAAAAATGGGACTTTAGCACTTTATCATTTTATTTCTTTCAAAGGTCAAGGAAATGTATTTAACGGTAGCAGTTTTTATTCTGTGGTAAATGTATCTGGCTATTATGTTTATTTTCTTTTCTATGGGTATATGATGCGGACCCTGGCTCATGGGTCCACATCATATACCCATGTGGGGCCCAACGAGCTGGGGTGTGCAACATTGTGGAAGAAATATGAGAAATTCACAGCGACTACTGAGTACCTGTGTGGAGGGAAAGGGAAGGCACAGCCACTCTCTCAAGAGGGTGCCCCAACTCTTGCTTTGACAGGCTTTTATTGGATTCAATTTGCACAGGAATAAAGATCATCAATCATTGTCAGGCAGAAATGTTTAAACAATAGATAACATTTAAAGAACTCTGAGGGCTTATTTTGAGTCAGGGTCAGATAGTTAAAAGGCCATAAAACTTTGGAGAACAAACTCACTTCCTGCTTGGTCCCTTATTATTTAAATTGAGGGTACTAGCAAAGTAGGTTTCATAGGATTTCATGCATTCTTTCTTAGGCCTGATCACCCCAGGGACCAGCCTGTTCCAGCACAGGGCAGCACCCACCTCCAGCATTGTTTCAGGCTTAAGTCAGGCAGGGGAAGTAAGGCAGACAAGAGAATAGGAGACTTCTTGAAGACAAAATGAGGACTCAGGCTATGTCAAAGCTGAGGGGCGAGGGTCCATCACACCCTTTTTCTATAGCCCCCAAGTCCTTCCCTGGGGGCTCCCCATGATTGTGCCTATCTTAGGTCATCCCTCCCTTGAGGAATCTTACCCATCATTGGCTAACCAATCAAATATTGGGGGCCAGGCAGGGTGAAGTAAAAAGAGCAGCGGTGGCATTCTTGCCAGGAAGATAAGCTTTGTCCCCTTAGTGGCTTATGATCCAAAGACCGCTCACTCAGCCTTAGCCATGGCGGGGTTACAGCTCCTGAAATCAGGCAGGGCAGTTCCCAACAAGTATATAATGTTTCAATATTGAAAATAAAAATTAAAATAAATGAAGGACCCATGGACAAAGTGATAGGGGAGTAGGATTAAGAGTGGGAGGTGGGGGTGGGTGAGAAAGAATGAATAAAATAAAATAAATAAAAGTAATTGAATGGACAAATATACAGTCTGAAAGAAATGTATATTTCTTCTTCTGAAAGAAAAAAATAAAAAAATGTGGACACTCTATAGGAAAATATTCACTAAACATTTGAGAAGACATATTCAGCTTTAAAATCATTTTTTGAGTAACAATAGCTTCAATTTTCTTCCAATTAAAAGTAATATATTACTCATGTAAATGTTTAAATCTCAAAAATAAGATATAAATGCAGCAGGAAATTTATTGCTTATAAGATGCCAGAATGTTTGGTAATGTGTATGGTATATGATAGGCAAATTTTCAAGTAAACAGATGAAGGTCTGTGTCATAGTTTTTAATACCACATTGTAGTTTATTTTACGGTTATGCTAATATTTACTTATGCAATTACTATTGCTAGACAGATTATATACAATTACTTCTTGTTTAGAGCATAGTAGGGAGAGAATCTTGCGTATTTGTCTTAATATGTTTGTTTGTTTATATCTGAGGATGCTGAGTTCAATGTATTGATATACGCACAGTTTTCTTTGGAATGCAAATTACCAAATGCCTGTTAGAAGGCCAATTACCAAATGCCCTCATGTCTAATCCTGTGTTATATTATTTTTTTAATTCTTAGCAATGTGATACAAAAAATAAATCTTATTTTTAAATTTTGAATCTCATATACTGCTGCTGGGAATTATTGTACATTTTTATTTATTATTTGGATTGCTTTGTTTCTGAACTGATTTATTTTATTGTTCTTTGTATGGAGTGTTTAACTTTTTCTATATATATTTTAATAGTAAATAGCTTTAAATATTTTATTATATATGAAACATAGATACAGAAGACTGATAAAATAAATATACAGCATAAGGTAATTTTTTCATAATATTGATACAATTACTCAGGTCAAAAAAATAATTTTGTAAGACACTTCATGGAACTCATCCCGATATCAACCTTTCCTCTCCCTGCCAACTAAATGGCTATTCTGAATCTCAAATTAATTATAGCTGTATCACCAGTGTATGCCTTTTTTACATTGAGGGCCAATACCTAGATTCATTACTTCATAGAGTACAACCAAATAAATGCATATATTATAAAATATCAGTACTTTTTATTTGTTAATAGAATGTTCTTATAAAGAGAATCTTCCTTTCAACTGCTAGTTTTTTACCTATAGTAATGTTCATATAAGAAAAGCAGAATAGCCTTGGCTGGTGTGGCTCAGTGGATTGAGTCCTGGCCTATGAATCGCAGGGTCACTGGTTCCATTCCCAGTCAGGGCATATGCCTGGTTTGCAGACCAGGTCCCCATCAGGGGATATGCGAGAGGCAACCACACATTGATACTTGTCTCCCTCTCTCTAGCTCCCTTTCCTATTCTTTACAAAAATAACAAGTATAAAGGACACATGGACAAAAATAAGGTGGGGGGTTGAAACAGGAGAGAAGTGAGGAGGGCTGGGGGTGGGCTGGGCTGGGAGTAAAAGGCAAAAAACTGTACTTGAACAACAATTAAAATAAAAAAATAAATTAAACAAATAATAAATAAATTCTTTAAAAACTAAAACTAAAAATATATACAATCATTTTAAAAATAGAAAGAAAAATAAAATAAATGTTTAAATCTTTACAGTGTTTACAGTTTTCTAGACAATGAATTGTTATCCTTCTAAAGAGATCAGTTAGTTAACACTGTATCTTTCATATGCATTTATTCTTCTTGTTTCCCATTTTTTCTCTGCTGTCTTAATCTTTCTGAAATCTTTCCTTGTTTTCTCTTATGGTTCCTAATTTGGTTTAAATCTTGCAATTTTTTTTCTTGATACAAAATTGTAGGTATTCACTATATTTACTTCTGGCACTTTTATGGCCACTATCATTTTGTGACCATTTATATTTTTAGGTCTTTCAAGAGTTTAGAAATATCACCCTACATGGCTTGAGGTTGTACAAAAACACAGCATTTCTTATTATTAAAATATGATACATATGCAATATGGTACAGTTCAATGAAGCTCCACAGAAATTACAAACAAAGGTAACCAAGTTAAGGCTTATGGCTCAGCATCCAGGATTCTCCTTCTTGCCACCTTCGATTCAGAATTCCCACTCTCTTTCTCCTCCAAAGAAACCACTATTCTGCATTCTAGCATCAAAGATTATTTTTACTGTCTTCAAAATTTATGTAATTGAAATCATAGCATACACTTTTATATAAATGACTTTCTTTGTTCAATATTATATTTGTAGTATTTCATTGTGGTCAACTATATAATTTGAATAATGGTTCAGAGCTAAACATCAGTAGGTTGCAATTTATCATGGATCACCCGATATACTGACATGAAAATAGAAGGTAAACATATAAAACTGAGGAAAGTACAATTATCATGAAGGTAGGGTATAAGGTGTTTTATTGTCTGGCAAGCTGCAGTAGCTAAGAAATAGCAAATCCTTGATTTCTTCACGCCTTGAGTAGATTATGCCAGTACCACCACTGTTACCTGGAGGCACAGAATTGTCATATCTAGTTGTGTGTAAATAATTCAATAATACTGAGTCATTTATTACTTGATACATGTTTATACTAGGTATACTATTATTTGCTTTAATATTATGTTTCTTTTTAAATTTTGGGATATTTTATATGGCTAAGAGCACCACATGTGATTTCACCTTTGTTACGGTATACAGTAAATTATCTTGAAGTGGTTGGTGTCTTGAAATATTTAGTATAGGAGCTCAGAAATCTATTTTTCTCTTCCTTACTCATCTTTTTATTGTGTTGCTTTATATATGGAAGACTTCAGTTATGTGACAACAAATATATTTTTTGCCATACAAAAATTATTTAATTTCATTTAGAATATGTTGAAGACAAACAAAATTAATTCTGTCTTACTGTGTCATCATTCCTTTTATTTACCAAGATACAAAGCATTTTCTCACTAAGAATTTTATCTGACATTCTCACTGAAAGATGTAGTATATGGCCTCAATCATTGTATCTATAAAATGATGTAGTAGAAGTTAAACACATGGAGACTATTAAAAGAAAGACAGCTATTAATTTACAAAGAAAAGAATTAGTGAATGCTTGGAGAGAAAACAAAAAGAAATCAAAACAAAATGAAATGCAATCACACACTACATAAAGGGAATTGTAAAGCATTCTTTTCATCTGGCAAGCCTAAAAAACAGATAGGAAACAAACAAACAAACAAACCTAGGGAAAGCTAATAACGGATGTCACTAAAAAAAGCAGATGTTGCTCATTTTTAACCTGTGTCATTGGGAACAATTGACATAGAAAACTATAAAATGCAGGGGCAAAAAACCCAAGATGGAATAGAGAAGAAAGGGAATGTAGAAAGAAGAAAGAGTATAGAAATGTACCAATTTGGGATGTGTTAAATGTATTAGGCACTAATGATTTGATCCTGAAAAAAGCTAATAGACTTCGTTTTCTTATATTTCATCGAGAATGAGAAAAACATTTAAAGAAATTCTTGTAGCTAAAATAGAATAATTATGAAAAAGGTTATGCTGAAAATCATATTTTTATTTGTATTTTGGGCTTATATCTTAATTAACAAAAGAAAAAAATCTTCTTTGTAATTAGAGAAAGATAGACCAGAGGATTTTTTTTTGAGATCAAAAGTCCTTGTCATACCAAATAATGGCTTCAGAAGGTCCAAGAAAAATAAATTTTACCAACCTTTATACTAGCAAGACATTTAACTTTGTTCCACATGATATATTGATCAATGTATTGGGAAAATGCAAACTATTTAACTGAACTATTATACTGAAAACAGATTATAGAATGAGTGTGTAGGTGGTAATCTACAACATCATTTTCAATATTTCATGGTGAGAAAGGAAGACATGATAAGAAATGTTCTATAGAGACTTGGCCCAGTTCTATTTAACATTTTCATTCATGACCTAGAGAACAATATGGGAAAACATACTTTTTAAGGATAAAGTCAGCATATTAGATATTTTTTAAATATGAGGAAAATGATAAGAAAAAAATAAGAAAATGTTTGGTATAATATAAGTAAGTATTTAACCAATGCATATTGGAAATAATTTGTAATAATGTAACACTGAAGTATTCACCTTCCTGGTGGTACATATGTTGAAAATATTTTAACCATATAATGCTCTTTTTGAAAACCAGAAAATGTGTTTATTGATACACAAACATACATTAAGTCTTCTTAGAGTCATCTTATATTCAATTAAAGGTTCAACTTAATTAAGAACACATTGAAAACCTGGAAGCAGTGTTATAAAAATGAAAAATTGTATTTATAAGAAAAATATAATTCATTAGTGATACAAGAGTATTTGAAACTGGTAGTAAACCAAGGAGTGCTTTAAGAAAATACTGATTATTTTGTGCTACCAAAAAAGTCATAATATAATAAAATAAACTTGTTTGGTAGAATTGATAAGTTCTGTGATTTAGGTATTAAATGTAGGAAGCTTTAGTAAAGGTACTTTTAGGTTTAAGAAATTTTCAAGACTATGATTGGTTGAATTTGTGTCTCATCCTTTCTATTGACTTGTTAGTACACACTCTTGTATAATCCATTCTCCTTGAGTCTGTTATTTCTTCCAACTAAAAAGAAAAATGACAAAAATGAAGGGATTGTACAGATGTACTAAGGTTCCAAATCATTTTAAATTTAAAAGATATATTAATTAAAGGAGATTATTTATGTTAATCAAAACCTGAGCCTTTGGAAGAAAGTCTAAAAGTTAGAGACACAAAGCAATGGAGATTCTCTCATGCTGGCTCTCAAGAAGAAAGTCACCATAAGTTCTGTAGCTGTAGCTGCAAGGAAATGAATTTACCAGTAACCTGAGGGAAACTGGAAACTGATCTTTTCCCCATTCAAGTAACTGGTGGGAATGTAGCACACCTAGCTTGGGTTTTAGCCTTATGAAATCTCTAGAAGAGTACCCAACTATGCCATGCCAGGGCTCCTGATACAAAGGACTGTGAAAGAATACATGTGTATTGCTTCAGCTACTAAATTTTTGGTAAGTTCTTACATAATCCAGAAAGCTAATATTGTAAATATGGTTCACTGACAGTGTAAAAGCTTAAGGCAGTTGGCTTTGCATTTCTCAAAAAATTTAGTCCAACTTTATCAGGTTGACAAAGTCAAGGGAATTGGGACCACATTTCATTCTAGATACTTGATCAAATTAAACCTTTTCCTGTAAAAAAGTTCTGAAAAATTTCTTTTAAAAATTAAACAGAGGTAGTATGTAATTATATATTGGTTCTACTAGTTTCAGGTGCACAACATAGTGATTAGACATTTTTATACTTTACAATGTGATCTCTCCACCAATTCTAGTAACCATCTGTCACCCAGAAAACTTATCATATAATTATTGACTATAGCACCCTTCCCCTTTTCATCCATCCCTCCATACCCTCCCTTCTGGAAATCATCCCATTTAGGCTGTTTCTATGAGTTTATTTTGTTTTGTCTTGTTTGCTCATTTTTTTCAAATTTTTTAAGATTCTATGTATCAGTGAAACCATATGGTATTTGTCTTTCTCTGCATAACTTCCTTCATTTAGCAAATACTCTCTATCAGGGATGTCTAGCCTTTTGGCATCTCTGGGTCACACTGGAAGAAGAAAAGTTGTCTTGGGTGACACATTAAATACATTGCAACATATAATCACAAAATATCTCATAATGTTCTAAGTAAATTTACAATTTTGTGTTGGGCATCATTTATGGCTATCCTGGGCTGCATGTAGCCCATGGGCCACAGGGTGAACACTCCTGCCTAGATCCACTCAAATTGTTGCAAATAGCAAGATTCCATTATTTTTTATTGCTGTATAACATTTCATTTTGCATCTTCTTTATTCAATCATCTATCAATGGACACCTACATTGCTTCTATATCTAATAAAGGGTCAATATGTAAAATATATCAATAACTCATACAAGTCAATAAGAAAAAATAAATAGGCCAGTCAAAAATTGGACAAAATACAAGAAAGTACATTTCTCCAAAGAGAACATATAGAAGACTAACAGACATATGAAAAGATAATAAACATCACTAATCATGAGGGAAATGCAAAGAAAAACCATAATGAGATATCACCTCACACCAATCAGAATGGCTATTATCATATGTCAACAAACACTATGTGTTGGTGAGGAGGTGATAAAAAGGGAATCCTTAAGTATTGTTGCTGAGATTGCAAACTGATGAAGTCTGTGTGGAAAACTGTATGGAGATTCCTCCAAAACCAAAAATAGATATACCACATGACTCAGCAATTCTACTTCTAGGTATTATCCAACAACAATGAAAATACTAATTTGAACACATATATTTGTACCCCTAAGTTCACTGAGGCACTAGCCAGGACAGGGAAGTTTCTTTGTGTGCACAGCTGTGACTTTGGGCATTTGTCTTCAGGTTCGTTCTTACTCTGCTGCAGCCTATTCATTTCAGACACCAGGTTTGCTTTCTGATTGCCTCTTTGGATTTATGCTTTGGATCTTTCCTAATTTCTAGAACAGCTTAATACTAAATATACTTTCCATTGTTCTTTACACCAACAACATGGCAACTACATTTATTGTCACTTCTACTCTTATATTTGTTCAGAAAATAAAGTTAGACATGATTCTGTAGATACTTTGACAAATCCAGTTCACAGTTGTAATTTCTTTTTTTTTCCCATTTGCTTCTGTCTCCTTTTCTTATGCATCTCTTGCTATTTCTCTTTATCTGCCCTGTTCTTTTTGCCTCCTGGTCACAAAGTTCCCTGAATTATTATACTTTTAGCAACTCAGCATAAAAAGAGCAATTGATCTACTCCTTTGTACTTTGGGGCAGACATCTAATCAAGACAAACTACCACAAATTGATACTGCTTGCAGGCTATTCATTTGTAGCTTCTTTCTAAATTTTTATTACATATCAAGGTAGTGAGGGCAACAATGGATGTCATGAGAGGTCTTTTAAAAAATAATAGTAAGTTTCCTTCTGAGGATAATATACTTTAGTGGAAACAGAAACATTACATTTCATCATTTAATCATATAAATGGGCAATTGACCCCATTGAACTCACATATTGTAATAATATTCACATATATATTATGTTTGGAGCCCTGAAAATTGACTGCTTTGGTTTTCCTATAATCTGTCTCTTTATGGGCAGGTACCTACTTCGGAGACTCATTATGATCTAAGCAGTAAAATTAAATAGGGATGAGAACACAAACCTTGGGTTTGAATCTAGTCTCTACTTCTTAATTGTTTTCCAAACAAGCAAAAAATTGCATTATATCTTGAAGATATCACTAATTAAATTAGGTAATGTATAAAATGTATTTGCAGTATATTTTGACATGTGAACACTCATTAAATATTAACTAATATGATTAACTATTACTTAGCATTGATTATTTTAATTTTATTAATATTATAGTTTTCCTCTCTTGCCTTGTATTACAATTATCTATCACAAGCATAGTTATAAGAAAGTTCATATTTACTGTTTGTACACAGTCAGAGAGGTAATTGTGTTTGTTTTGTCATTTTCTTATTCAGTATGCTGCTCTTACAGTGATTTCAACTCTGCCACGTTATCCTAGACGCAAGCCCTAAATCATCCCGCCTGGCCCATGCACCCAAGTGATCTTATTGTAGATTCCTCCAAAGCCTCAGCACTTTGTAGAGTGAAGTTTTTTAAACATACAACTTGGCAAAAACTTTATACATAATGAGAGGCTATGTTCATCTATATTAAAAGGATAAAGAGCAAAGTTTCTATGAAATTTTGTACATATGTATTCACAGAACAAAACCACATTGTTAGAAAATTTAAGAAAGTTAAGAATGTTGATGATTTCAGATAATCTAGGCCAACACAAGAAAGCAATGGAATCACAGAAATTATTTTTTCCATCTTCAACATCCTTATGTACATTTTGCCCTAAGGGTTTTGAAGTTTGCAATGACAAAAGTAAGTAGACATTATGAGACGTTCATTTTTTGTGACTTGAAAGTTGATTATAATTTTGTCTGTGTATGATGCATTCATAATGCACCTCTCATACCTATACAGTTTAATCTTTATATGTATTCTTGTATTAGTCAGGATTCTTCATAGAAATATAATCAATAGAATTTGTGTATGTATCTATAGGTATAGCTATATAAAGAGAGATAAAAAGAGATTGATTTATTACAAGAAATTGTGTTCTGTGATCATGGAGGCTGACACATTTCAAGATCCATAGTTGGCCACTGAAGACTGAAGAGAGCCAATGGCATAATTTCAGTTCAGAGGTCTATGGGCTCAAGAGTCAGAAAGAGCC
>PVKM010011099.1:0-33794 GCA_004027735.1 Carollia perspicillata
CCTTAAGATGGAGTTGTGCAAAATGCATTATTAAGGTCACATTGGCCAAATTTAAATTCAGCATTTTATTATATTTTTAGGCATAGATAATTGAATGCAAAAAATATGCCATTTGTCTTGCTACTTCAAAAGCAAGAGGTAGGTCATTGTATTGATTTTGGTAGAACTTCACTGTTTGTTTGAATATGTTCCATATTCAAGGACAGGTCATTGTCAAAGTTTGTAAATGCAAATTAAATGATGCAGCATTTTCTAGTTCCTTAATACATCATTATTCCTCATTTAACTTTATTATCTCAAACATTGTATTACTGAGTTTTTTCATTATATCTTGACAGAATTTAGCAATAAAGATTTTATGAGACAGTCACTGAAAATTTTCTGATTTGTAAACAATTTCATTTTATTATGTTTGTGGAATCTATTTCTGAAATTCAGAAAAAAGTTACTTTCACACTGAAATTTGCATTTTTATAGCTTCTTACTTGAACTATATGATATTTTAGAGAATTTGGGAAACCATGAACTCAGACAGTAACTGTGAAAAGTAACTTAGAGGCTTGGAGAAGCAAACTCAAGTTAATAAAATTGTGTCTAATCCACAAAACCTGAAGCCAAAATTTCTATATTGGGACTCCAAATTATCCAATTTAGCTGTCAACAGTAGTCAATTAATGTGACTGCCAGATCCATACTTTTCTTATTCAGATGCCAACAGGTTTTCACTGAGCTAATAAATAGATTGATGTTATGTCATATCTTATTATGTAATGTATCATAGGTATTCATAAAAATGATCCTTTTAAAATTTAAGTAATATCATGGCATTCCTCTGCATGATTTTGTTGATGGATTTGTGTCTCAGAGTTTAAATTCAAGTCCTTATAATAATCTTGAAGCATGATCATCACCTTCTTTGCCCCATGTCCCCTCTGACCTCATTTCATGCTTGCTCTGAAATACCAGCTGCACTTCAAATATTCCATGCTTACTTACTTTTTAAAAATACATCATATTTTACAAGTATTTACTGTTCTTCATCAGCCTCTGTCCTCGGGGCTCATCCCTGTGGCTGAATTTATCTGTCCATCAGTGGAGAATGAGCTGAGCCGAGACCACTGGGCTGTCTCAGCCGCTCTCTTCACGGCATTGCATGTTGGGCCTTTTCACGCCGTGCTCCCGCAGACTCAAAGCAGCGTTTCAAGAGGGGGAAGGCAGAGGCCATGAGACTTTATTTTAATATATTAAACCAACTTTACATTCCTGTGTAAATCTAACCAGGTCATGGTATATAATCTGAGTCCCTGTTTATATTTCTTTACTCTTTTTCTTTGTTTCTCAGACTGAATAATCTCAATTGACCTATCTTCTTTTTTTTAAATTTTTTAATTTTAACTGTTGTTCAAGTACAGTTTTCTGTCTTTTACTCCCATCCCAGTCCACCCTCCCAGTGATTCCCACCTCCCTCCCATTTCCACCCCCCTTAGTTTTTGTCCATGTGTCCTTTATACTTGTGCCTATAATCCCCTCCCTTTTACCCTGAAATTCCCTCCCCTCTCCCCTCTGGTTACTTTCAGCCTGTTTTCTGTTTCAATGTCTTTGGTTATATTTTGCTTGCTTGTTTGTTTTGTTGTTTAGGTTCCTTCTAATGGAGTTTATTTTCTTTATTTTTTAAAATTTCAGATTTGTTGTTGAGCACCTCTAGTGATTTTTTTCACTTCAGTTACTGTACTTTTCAACTCCTAAATTTCTATTTAGTTCCTTTTAAAATAATTTCTATCTCACTGATATTTGGTAGTACATTGTTCTCATATTTTTTTCCCTGAGAGTCCTGAAACATGAATTGAGGATTGAACACGAACTCTTTCGAATATGAGTTCAGAAGAACTCACACTTTTGTTTAATTCTTTAGACATGGTTTCCTTTACAATTTTTAACATTATTCGTGATGGTTGATTTAAAATGCATGCTGAGTAAGTCCAACATCTGGGCTTCATCATGCACAAACTCTATTGGCTCTCTTTTTTTCTGTATGTGATCCATACTAATTTCTCAGTTCTTATCATGACTCAAAACTTTGTGTTGGCAACTAGACATTCAAATTATAATGCAGCAATTCTAAAACTAGTCATTCTTCTCCTCCCAATTAGTATTTATATTGGGCGTTATTTATCATTGTTATTATTGTTTCTGTTTGTTTGTATACTGATATTCTCACCATGTCTACTCAATATGGTACTGGAAGTACTAGCTAGGGCAATTAGTAAGGAAAAAAATAGGACATCATATTAGAAAGTAAAAGGTAACATTTTTTCTCTATCTACAAATGACATATAAAAAATCCTAAGGAGTTCATAAAAGAACAATTAGAACCAATAAATAATTCAACAAGGTTGTTGGTACAAGATCAATATAAAAAAGTCAATTTTATTTCTACACACTAGCAGTGAATAATTAGGAAATGAAACTAAGAAAACAACTCTGTTTAAAAACCATCAAAAGAATAATATACTTAGGAATAAATTTGATAAAAGAAGTACAAAACCTGCACATTATAAACCACAAAAAAATCACTGAAAGAAATTAAAGAATATCTAAATAAGTTGAAGGATATTCCATGCATATCAGTCTTTCCCCCTAGAAATTTGACAAGCTTATTCTAAATTCATAATGACATTCTCATCAACACTTGTTTCTTGATTTATCGATGATAGCCATTCTGACTGGTGGGAGGTGATATCTCATTGTGGTTTTAATTTGCATTTCTCTGATGATTAGTGACATTGAGCATCTTTTTATATGTGTATTGGCCATCTGCATGTGTGCTTTGGAGTACTATCTATTCTGGTCATTTGCCCAATTATTAGTTGGACTGTTTGTTTTTTTCAGTGTTGAGTTTTATAAATTCTTCATACATTTTGCATATTAACACTTTTATCAGAGGTATCAACAAATATGTGGAAAAACAGGAACCCTTTTGTACAGTTAGTGGGGAAGCAGATTGGTGTAGCCACTGTGGAAGGCAGTATGGAGATACCTAGAAAAATTAAAAATGCATCTGTCTTTTAACTCTGTGATTCCACTTTTGGAAATACATTCAAAGAAAGCCAAAACACTAATTCAAAAGAACATGAACACTTCTATATTCATTGCAGCCTTATATCTCGGTCACCAAGATATGGAAGCAGCCCAAGTGTCCATCAGTAGATGAGTGGATAAAACAACTATGGGAGATTTACACAATGGAATACTACTTGGCTATAAAAAAGAAGAAAATTTTACCCTTTGTGACAGCATGGATGGACCTGGAGAACATTATGTTAAATGAAATAAGCCATAAATAAAAATCCCATATTGTTTCCCAGAGTAGTCGCACTGGTCTGCATTCCCAATAACTGTACATTAGGGTTACCTTTCCTCCATATCCTTATTAGCACTTGTTGTTTGTTCATTTATTAATGATAGCCATTTTGGCAGATGTAAGGCAATATCTCATTGTGATTTTAATCTGCATCTCTCCGATGGTTAGTGATATTGAACATTTTTTCCCCAATATATCTATAGGTCAACTGTATGTCCTCCTTGGAGAAGGGTCTGTTCAGGTCTTTTGTCTATTTTTTAATTGGAATATTTGTCTTCCTGGCACTGTCATAAGTTCTTTACAAGGGGGACCCAAAAGAAATGGAATTATCTTCTGGAGGGCAGACCCCTTGTAGTACAGGATTCTTCACCCAGGTGTGTTCTAGGAACCTGTATCAGTATACTAGCAGGTATTGTTGTGAGAGGCTGTGAGAAGCTTCAGTGAAATTTTTTTGAAGACTCTTTCAACTCATTCACCTGTCTCATTATAGGTGATTTACAAGTGCATCTGCTCATACTGTGCTTAGTGTTCAGCACTTTTTGCTCTACCTCTCTATGTGTCTGTTCTTATGCCAGTCCCAGACTGTTTTGATTATAGTGGCTTTATAGTATAATTTGATGTCAGGTATTGTTATCCCTCTATCTTTGTTTTCTTTTTCAATATTGCTGATGTTCTTTGGGATGTTTTTTGTTCTATATACATTGGTTGAGTATTTGTTCTAGATCTGTGAAATATGCCAATGGTGTTTTAATAGGAATTGCATTGAATCTATAGATTGCTTTGGATAGTATTGACATTTTAATTCTTCCAATCCATGAACACACTATATACTTCCACTTACTTGTACCCTCCTTAGTTTCTTTCTTCTGTGTTCTATAGTTTCCTGAGTATAGACCTTTTCTCTTCTTGGTTAAATATTCCTAGGTAACTTTTTTTGTTATTGTTGCAATAGTAACTGAGATTGTTTTCTTAGTTTCTCTTTCTCATAGTTCATTATTGGTGTATAAAAATGCTATTGATTTCTGAGTATTGATTTTATATCCTGCAGCTTTGCCAGATTCATTTATGAGGTCTAGCAGTTTTTTGGTGGAGCTTACAGGGTTATCTATGTATAATATCATGTCATCTGCAAATAATGACAGATTTACTCCCTCCTTTACAATTTGTGTGCTTTTTATATCTTCTCTGATTTCTGTGGGTAAGATTTCCAGTACTATGTTGAATAAGAGTGGTGAAATCAGACATTCCTGTCTTATTCCTGACCTTAAGGGAAATGCTTTTAGTTTTCGTCCATTGAGCATGATGTTGGCTGTAGGTTTTTCATATATGGCCTTTCTTATGTTGAAGAATGGTCCCTATATTTCCACTTTGCTGAAAGTTTTTATCATACATGAGTACTGGATTTTATCAAACAATTTTTGTGCATCTATTGAAATGATCATGTGATTTTTATCTTTCATTCTATCTCTATGGTATATCATATTTATTGATTGGTGAATATTGTGCCAACCTTGCATCTGGGATCACTTGATCTTGGTGTATGATCTTTTTAATGTATTATAGGATCCAGTTTGCTAATATTTTGTTGGGGATTCTAGCATCTATGCTCATCAGGGATAGTGGCCTGTAATATTCTTTCTTTGTTGTGTTTTTACATGGTTTTGGAATTAGGATACTTCTGGCATTGTAGAAGAATCTTAGAAGTTTTCCTTTCTTTGAGTTTTTTTGAATAGTTTGAGGACAGGGGTTAGTTCTTCTTTAAATGATTGGTAAAATTCACCTGCTGCTTTGGGATAAAAATGTTCTGTAAATATCAATTAAGTATTTTCAATCTGCTATGTCATTTAAGGTTGGTGTTTTCTTGTTGAAATTTTGTCTGGAAGATCTATCAATTGGTAATAGTGAGGTGTTAAAATTTCCCACTATGACTATATTGCTGTCAATCTCTTAAAGTCCACCAAAACTTTCTTAATATATTTAGGTATCCTACATTGTGTCCATATATGTTTACAAGGGTTATATCCTCTTGCTGGGTTGATCCCTTTAGTATTATGTAGTGACCTTCTTTGTCTCTTTTTATGGCTTTGTTTTGAAGTCAGTTTTGTCAGATATAAGTATTGCTATCCCAACTTTTTAAAAATATCCATATGCATGAAATATTTTCTCATTTTTTCACTTTTAACCTGTGTAAATCTTTTGTTCTGAGATGTGTCTACTGTACACAGCATATATATGGGTCATGTTTTCTTATCAGCTAACCTATGTCTTTAGATTGGAACATTTAATACACTTACATTTGAGGTTATTATTATAAATATTTATTCGTTGTCTTTTTTTCCTTTATACCTATGTTCCTCTCTCTGTTTCTTTTTCTTAAAGCAATCCTTTAACATTTGTTGTAACATTGGTTTTAGTGGTAATGAACTCTTTTAGCATGTGTTTTTGTCTGGGAAGCTCTTTGTTTTGCCCTCAGTTTTAAATGATAACCTTGCTGGATAGAGTAGTCTTGGTTTCAGGTCCTTGCTTTTCATTACTTTGAGTACTTCAATACTTCATGTCAATCCCTTCTGGCCTGAAGTATTTAAGTTGACAAATCTGCTGACAGTCTTATGGGAACTTCTGTATAGGTAACTAACTGTTTCATTCTTGCTGTCTTTAAGATTTTCTCTTTGTCCTTAAACCATGTCAGTTTAGTTATGTTGTGTCTTGGTGTGGGCCTCTTTGCATTATTCTTTTTTGGGGGACTCTCTGTGCTTCCTGAACCAGTGTTACTTTTTCCTTTACCATGTTAGGGAAGTTTTCTGTCTTTATTTCTTCAAGCAGGTTTTTTATCCCTTTCTCACTGTCTTCTTCTTCTAGTATACCTATGATGTAGACACTTAAATTTCATATTGTTCCAAAGTTCCTTTTAACTATCCTCATTCTTTTTAAGTATGTTTCTTTTTGTTGCTCTGATTGGATGTTTATTTTCTACCTTGTCTTTCAAATTGCTGATTCAGTCCTCTGCTCTATCTACCCTGCTTTTAATTCCTTCTAATGTATTCTTCATTTCAGATATTGCATCCTGTATTTCCAACTGGCTCTTATTCATAGTTTCTATGTCCTTTTTTTATGCTGTTGTAGCTCCCATTAAGTTCCTTAAGCATCTTTATAACCATTACTTTGAACTTCATGTCTGATAAATTACTTTCCTTAATTTAATTTAGTTCTTTTTCTGTGAATTTCCCTTTTTCTTTCATTTGGGGATTGTTCCTTTCTTCTTTCTTTCATTTGCTTTCATTTGGGGATTGTTTCTCTGTCTCCCCATTTTAGCTGTCTCTTTTTGTTTGCTTTTATGTATTAGGTAGATCTGCTTAGACTTCCTGTCTTCATGGGGTGGTATTATGTGGTAGTAGTCCTGTGGGACCCAGTGGTGCAGTGTCCTTTATCTCTTGATCTGGATGTTCCAGGTCTGCTTCTTGTGTGGGTTATGTGTGCTCTTCTATTGCATTTGGGTCTTGATTATTGTTGCCCTATTTGTTGATGGGGATCTACCTACTGGCTGTCTAAGAGGCTCAACCCCAACCATGTCTTGTATGCTGTTATACAGGTGATGACAGAACAAAACAAAACAAAAACCTAGAGAAACAAAAGCCAAGAAAACAACAACAGCAGCAAAATCAACAACAAAAGAGCAAAGAATAATAAAAGTGGAATGAGAAATAGATTAGTAGAAGAAGAAAAAAGAATACTAGAAGACTAAGGAAAGAAAAATGATTTTGTGAGGAGAGAAGAGAATAAGAGTAAGGAGTAGAAAATGGAAACGGCAATAAAAACAGAGAAAGAATGAATAAGAAAGTAATAAATGTCAAGAAGAAATAAATGGAGTAAGAAAAAAAAGAGTAAAATAAGAGATGTGAAAGAAAAGTATAAAAAAGAAAAATAGAAGAAAAATAATAAGAAGAAGACTATGAAAAACCAAAAATAAATTAACAAAAATAATGAGAAAAAAGTAGAATTCACCTCATCAGAGTTTAGTTCTGCTTGCTGGATATTCCTTTAGGATACATCTCTGAAGTTTTCTGAAGATTTTGTAAGCCAATGTCAGATGCTATTCATGTCTAGCCCTCAGCAACCTGTTTGAAGTTATGAGCAATCCACAGTTTGTGGCTGTCTCCTCTAGGCTTGGCTGTAGATGGATAGGACACACTGTGCTGCAAGGCTGGTTTTTACCAGCACAGGGCCCAGGAGTGGGTCAGTAAAGGTCCTAAGGCACCACAGGATCCATTCCACCTCCGTCTTCCTGCCAGCTGGCTGTCAGTCTTAGGCATTGATCTGACTTGTTTAGAGGGCTTCTGGCAGAATCAGGAGGATGGAATCCCTGGATCTCCCATGGGTGGGAAGTGCCATTCAGATATCAGAGTATGTTGCCCCACCCTAGCCCACACCTCTGTGTCTGTTTCGGATTATTTCCCTATACTTGGCAAGGTAGAGCACCTAGTAGGAACATGGGTGGGGCCCCCAGAGCCTAGAGTTTGGGTCTGCCGGAGACCAGAAAGATGTTCCTATGGGTCTCCTATAAGGGGAAAGCACCAGTCTATTCCCAGAAAAGTATATGGAATGACTGCCCTGAAGCCAGTCTCTGACACCCCTGAGTTTTCCTATGTTGCTGTCTCCTCAGCAGGGGTTAAGATGCAGGATGTGGGGGTGGGGGGAAGATGCAGGGTGGGGCAAGCAGGATGCTGAAGGGTGAGAAGAGCTGGATTCTAGAGAATGGGGTGAGTAGTTTCCCACAGAGTGAGGTGATTGTTTTTCCCCTGGGAGGGGTTAGTTCTCAGGAAAAATGGCTGCTGTGGTATCAGGGGATTTCTTGGCACAGGAATCCCAGCAGCCACTCCCCCAGGTCGTCCTCAATGCCTCCCACACTAGACTCTCCTTGGGTGACTCTAGTACACACCACCTTCCCTTCACTGGAACCCAAGATGAGTGGCTGTAAGTGAAAATCTGTGCTTTGGTCCCTTAAAAAATAATAGCATTCTCTCCAGTGAGTTCTGTCTCTACTTGACAGACAGACACCCTATGGCTTTTTACCACTCCATGCTACATAGGCACCTTATTCTTGCCCTGGAGCTTCATGCTGGGAAGCCTAGTCTGGGGTCCAGGCTTTATTCCTTTCATGGGGAAGATCCCACAGCCATGCTGTGACCTTGGCCTGCTGCCCACCTGTGGGAGCAGGGCCAACCTTTTTGTGTCTCTGACCTTCCTACTAGTCTCAAGGTGGTTTTCTGCCCATCCTTGATGAAAAGTCTCCAGTTTGGGTAGTCTTTGGGTAGTTATTTTTGGTGGCTGTTCTGCTCTTCATTTTTATTTCCAGTTTGGTTCTGGGAGGTGGTGCAATGTTGATCCTCCTACTCTATCACCATCTTCCGAACTACCCCCAAACTATAAAGCTTTTAAAAAGTAGCATAGGAGAAAATCTTCAGAATCTATGATTAGACAAAGAGTCCTTGACACTAAAAGCATAATCCATATAAATAAAATTTCATAAATTAGACTTTTCAAAATATTTTTTTGCTCAGTGAAAAGACTCTGTTAAAGGGATTTTTAAAAGGCTACATACTAGCAAAATATATTTAGAAATCATATATCCAGCAAAGGTCTACTGTCTGGAACATATAGAACTATTAAAACAGCAGCATTGGCATGACTTTAATCCCAGAGATATTTGAAAATATCTAGAGATCATATTGTCATTACAGAGGAGATGCTATCAGTATCTAGGGGTTAGAGACCAGAGATGTTGCTAAACACCCTAATGTGCACGGGATAAACCCCCACCACAAACAAAACATCCAGCCCAAAATGTCAATAGAGTCAAAGTTGAGGAAAAGAAGATGGTAAAGAAAAGTCTTCTAAAAATTAAAGCTTTTGTCCCAGATTTAAAAAGACAAATTGAGCAAACTAATTGTTTGATGAGGCAACGTATACTCAAAGTGTTTTAAAAATGCAGTAAAATTCACATGGTATTCAACCAGTGAATCCATAGATAAAGGTAACAATGGGTCAATGTTTATCTCTGTCTCTCTTTCCCTTTCTCTCTAAAATCAACTTAAAAAAAGAAAATGTAATTCTTTTAAAAAAATAAAGTAAAACACAGTTTTTAAAAAAACTCTACAGTAAAAAAACTTTAAAAAATCCAATTAGAAAATAGGCAAAAACATGAAAATACCTGTCACTGAAGAAAAGATGACAAGCAAGCATTTGCAGAGGTTTTCTATATCTCTGGTCATTAGGGTAATAAAAAGTAAAATCATAGTAGGATGTCACTGCTCACCTATCTGAATGGCTCATAAAAAATAGTGACAATATTGAATGCTGATGAGAATGTGGTAGGATGTATAAAAATGATACAGATACTCTGGAAAATATTTGACAGTTTCTTAAAGAAGTAAACATGCAATGGAAAAATAAAAACATATTGATGAAAAAATCTATAAATGAATGTTGAGAGCAATTTTGTTCGTAACAGTCCCAAAATGGAAGTATTCCAAAAGTCCTTATGTGGTGAATGTCAGACAAACTGTGAAACATCTGTACCATGGAATAGTGATCAGCAATAAAAATAACTATTCTAATTAAAAATACAATCTTTAAATATTATGTAATATATGATTCCCTTATATATCATTCTTTTTTTTTTAAGGGTTTTATTTATTTATTTTAGAGAGGGCAAGGGAGAAAGAGAAGGACAGAAACATCAGTGTGCCATTGCCTCTCACATGCCCCCCACTAGGGACCTGGCCTGCAACCCAGGCATGTGCCCTGAGTGGGAATTGAACTGGCACCACTTTTATTCACAGGCTGGCATGCAATCCATTGAGCCATACCACTCAGACTGTGATGAGAGAGTGAAGTAAACTTCTGTACTCTTTGAGATATCATCACTTTTGGAATAGTTTTGTTACAGAAGCTTAGCTTATATCCTATATGATATCCTATATCCTATACCATAGAGCTACCCTCTGTCAGGGCAGTTAGTCCTATGGCAGGTACCTTCAGCAATTTTTTGACCTGCTGGATGTTGTCACATCTGCTCTCTAGTTGTCATGGCTCCCACTGGCACACAATGAGTTGTATTTCAGCAACCTGTGCCAATATCTGTTGGCAGTACAACTCCAAACAGTCGTAGCAGCTCTAGACACTTCAAGAGCTGGGACCAGAAGCTCTAGTGGTTTCCAACAGTTGCTTCTGTCAACAGCTCTCACAGGGTTTTTCAAGTGTGTTCCTTTGTCACTAGGTAGCTGTTATCCTCTCAGCGTCCAAACGACTATATATCTAGCAGTGTGGTAAAAATGTTTGAATAGCTCTCTTTCTCAAAAGAAAAAACAAACAAAAATATTCTAGTCTGTTTGCTGATTTCCACATGTAAATCCTCACAGCAGGGCCATTTTCATGCTAGCAATATGACATCGCTGACTGTGGAGTATGCGGAACTGGAAAGAGTTGCATCCACTTGGTTTTTGTGATCTGCTAAGAGTAGTCTCCAACACACCTCTCACTTGACAATATCAGTTATCTATTGTAGCACAACAAACCATCCAAATTGACCAGCTTTAAATAAAAACTCATTTGCTTACAATTCTGGACAATAAATTTGCCTGAGATCACCAGGTGGTTGGTTCCTCTGCTGTTTTCCTGTGCGTCAACTCATAGTTGTGGTCAATTAGCATCTCAGCTAGGGACTGCATGGCCTAGGATGGCCTTACCCACTCATATGTCTGGCATTACTGTAGACTGTGGTACCTGCAATCTCCTTCCGTGGACTCTCATGTTATAGCAGGCTAGTGTGGGACTTTACTTAGTAGTTCCAGAGAAAATTTCCAAGAGGGTGATAGAAGCAACTTCGATTCTTAGTGAGACTCTGCTCTAAAGTCCCATACTATTCCTCTTCTTGAACTCTATTAATCAACCAAGGTAAGTCACAGAGCCAGCATAACTTCAATGCAATAAACCATTTTGACAAGGCAAGAAAGCAGTTTAATTGGTAGCATTTTTTCTTGGCATCTATTAAGTCAAATTGGTATTTAAAACATAGCCATACTATCTCATACCTATTAGGGCAGCTACCATAAATTACAAATAAAACAAAAATAATAAGTGTTGGTCAAAATTTGAAGAAATTAGAACCCATGTACACTGTTGGTAAGAATTAAAAATGGTGCAGCTGCTATGGAAAGCAACATGGAAGTTCCAGCAATTATGCTTTTGGGTATATATTACCAAAAATTGAAAGTAGGAACTGGAAGAGATATTTGCACACCCATGTTTCTGGCAGTGTTATTCACAATAGCCAAAAGGTGGAAGCAACCCAAGAGTTGAAAGTAAGTGACCCATTAACAGATGAATGAATAAGCAAAATGTGAAGGATACATACAATGGAATATTATTCAGCTTTAAAAAGAAAGGAAATTCTGACATATACTACAACATGGCTAAACCTGAGGGCATTATGCTAAGTGAAATAAACCAGTCACAAAAGGACAAGTACTGTTTGATTCCATTTATCTGAAGTACCTAGAGTAGTCAAATCCATAGTGATAGAAAGTAGAATGTTATTTACTGTGGCTAGAAGGCAAAGTTGTCTTTTAATAGGTATTGAATTTCTTAATTTTAGTTTTGCAAGATAAAAAGACTTTAGGAGAGAGGTTGCCTGACCATGTGAATGTTCTTAGCACTATAGAACTGTGCACTTAAAAATAATTAAGATGGTAAGTTTTATGTTATGTTTATTTTGCCACAATTTAAAAAATCACACAGCCACATATTTTTTTAAATGTTTTGTTTATTTATTTTTAGAGAGAGGGGAAAGGAAGGGGAAAGAGTGGGAGAGAAACATCAATGTGTGGTTGCCTCTCATGTGTCCCCTACTGGGGACCTGGCCTGCAACCCAGGAATGTGCCCTGACTGGGAATCGAACTGGCGACCCTTTGTTTCACAGGCCCATGCTCAATCCACTGAGCTACACCAGCCAGGGTAGCCACAGATTTTCTGATGCCCATTGAGAGGTAGGTTGTCTCTCTTCTCCCCATGAATCTAGGTGCGTTTTTTGACTTGCTTGAACCAATAGAATGAGGCAGAAGAATGTTGCATGAATTTTAATACTATCTCAGAGAAGGCAATATAAAGTCTCTTGATGTTGTTTGCTGAGAGTCTTTTGGAGCCCTGAAGTCTGATTACCTTATGGCCGCCACCCATGGTGAGATGTCAGGGCACAATGAGAAGCAGTGGAAAGTGCTATTAATAGTCCCAGCTTAAGTCTCAGAAAACAGTTAGCACATAATGACCAACTAAGTGTAGATGCTCATGGCTGATTCTAGTCCCAAGTCATAGAGCCATACTCAGCCAAGTGAGGTGTCCCGGCTGAAGCCCCAGCCAACACAAGACGAAGGCAAGCCATCCTCACAATGCCTGGCACAAAGTTCTAACTCAAAGATTCAGTGAAGAAGTGAGTTTCAGGAAATGGTTTAAGTCTTTTTCTAAATGAGAGCTTTATTAAGCTGGTATAATTCACATACCATAATATTCATCCTTCAAAGTTCATAATTCAGGGGGTTTTATTATACTCACAGAGCTCCATAGTATCACTTCTATCTAATTAGAACATTTCATCACCCAGAAAGAAACCCTATGCCCATGAGCAGTCACTTCCAATCCTCACTCCAGTCCTACTCTATGGATCTACCTTATAGGAAATTTCATATAAGTGGAATCCTAAGATATGAAGCCTGGCTTCTTTTTTTTTATTTTTAAAACTGTATTTATTTTTAGAGAGAGGGGAAGGGAGGAGAAAAAGAGGGAGAGAAACACCAATGTGAGAGAGAAACATCAGTGGTTTGCTTCTTATACTCACCCCGACCAGGGACGAACCAGCAACCCAGGCATGTTCCTGACAGGGAATGAGTGATCTTTTGCTTTGTGGGACAAAGCCCAACCAACTGAACCACACCAGTCAGTGCTGTGGACTTGCTTCTTTCACGTAGAATAATGTCTCAAGGTTCATCCATGTTGTAGCATGTGTCAGTGTTTTATTCCTTTAGATTGCTGAATAATACTTCATATGAATATATCAAACATTGTTTATCCAGTCGTCAGGTGAAGGACATTTTGGTTGTGTGCACTTTGGGGCTGTTATAAATAAGGATGCTATGAACATTCATGTACAAGTTTGGGAATGAATATGCTTTCTATTCTGTCAGATATACATGCATGAGTGAAATTGCAGGGCCATGTGGTAACTATGTTTAATTAGCATTTTAAGGAACTGTCAAAATACTTTTTAAAGTGGTTTTCCCATTTTACCAATGCCACCGATAAGATACATGGGTATCGATTTGTCAACATCCTTGCTAGCATTTATTTTTACCTGTCTTATGTTACTTATCTGAGTGGGTGTAAGTAGAATGCTATTGTGGTTTTGATTTGCATTTCCTAATGACTAATGAAATTGAGCATCTTTTCATGGCTTATTGGAAATTTACATATCTTTGGAGAAATATCTATTCAAATTTTACTCATTTTTAATCAGGCTATTTGTCTTTTTATTATTGAGTTTTAAGTATTCTTTGGATAATATGGATACAAATCTCCTACCAAGATATATGATTTGAAAACATTTTCTCCTGTTGTGTAGATTGTCTTTTCATTTTCTTGATAGTCTCCTGTGAAATATGCAGTTGATTCCCTCCTGTGAAACAAGGTTGATTCCCTTGATATTTTCCCTTAACATGTGTTGTTGGTATACCCACCAACACTGGGCCATATGGTCAGAGTAATATTGAGATTAACAAGAGTAATTTTGATTCAGAACAACTTCAGGGGGATAATTTTCTTTATCTTTTTCCCTAAATAGTAAAATTATATCCTCATTGACACTACAACTAAATTATTAGCTTTGATAAATTCAGAAAGAATATAAAATAGTGAATAATTTGCTTTTCTTTCTTCTGAAAAACTACAGTGATGAGGATTTGGGCTAAATATTCTCCTAATAGATGATAAATATGTATGTAATTCCATAATAATGTCATGTGAAATATTACGTTATAAAACAAGGTTCAAAAATTATTTTAGATTAAAACATCCTAGACTGGGTAGAAGAAAGATTGATTACTCTCTTCAATATTGTTTTTATCATAAGTGGCATGTGCTGAGCAGATCTGTTCATTTCAAAGAATTATTTTTGTATCAGGACCAATGACTTTTAAATAAAGAAATTGTATATTCTGTGAAAGATAAGTTTTTAATGTATATTTATTTATCAAAAACAATATATAAATGAATATAATATATATTAGTATAGAGTAATGTGAAAATTCACAAAATTTGGAATGTTGCATCTTTGTGACAACTT
The DNA here is from genome assembly GCA_004027735.1 of Carollia perspicillata. Taxonomy (NCBI): domain Eukaryota; kingdom Metazoa; phylum Chordata; class Mammalia; order Chiroptera; family Phyllostomidae; genus Carollia; species Carollia perspicillata. The sequence goes on from PVKM010011099.1 coordinate 14,751, forward strand.
CAAATATGCACCCATTAGAGGCTAGCTGCTGTCTCATCCATAAGTGTCTAATTTACCATAATTGGCTTTATTTTGGCATTAAAATTTAACAACTGTCACTTTTATTGGTAATTCAATTTGCTCAAATAAAATGATATGAACATAATATGTTATAATCCTGATAAAACATTAGATCTTTTAGCATTTTATAATCTAATAATAATACTAATTTCAGTACAGAAGCAAAATTTAAAGTGTTCCACTTGCTGCAGAAATCTAGGACATAAAAATTCTAATCAGGTCAACTGTTGAGAGTGAAGAATATCGGTAATGAAAAATGTACTTTTAATTATATCCATATGCAATATATAGTAATTGTTGACATGATGAATTAATAACTTTTAAAAAATTATTTTAATTGTTGTTCATGTACAGTTTTCTGTCTTTTACTCCCATCCCAGCCCACTCCACCAGCCCTCTCCATATCCCTCCCATTTCCACGCCCCCCCTAGTTTTTGTCCATGTGTCCTTTATACTTGTTCCTGCAAATCCTTCCCCTTTTCCCCTGATATTCCTTCCCCTCTCCCCTCTGGTCACTGTCAGCCTGTTTTCTATTTCAATTCTTTGGTTATATTTTGCTGTTTGTTTTGTTGATTAGATTCCTGTTAAAGGTGAGATCATATAGTATTTGCCTTTCATAGCCTAGCTTATTTTGCTTAGCATAATGCTTTCCAGTTCCATCCATGCTGTCGCATAGGGTAGGAACTCCTTTCTTTGTGCTGCATAGAATTCCATTGTGTAAATGTACCATAGTTTTTCGATCCATTCATTTACTGATGGGCACTTAGGTTGCTTCTAGCACTTAGCTATTGTAAATTGTGCTGCTATGAACATTGGGATGCATAGGTTCTTTTGGATTGGTGTTTCAGAGTTCTTAGGATAGAATCCTAGCAGTGGAATTGCTGGGTTAAAAGGCAGATCCATTTTTAGTTTTCTCCAAAATATATAAAGAACTTACACAAATCCACTCTAAGAAGACAAGCAACCAAATTTAAAAAATGGGCAAAGGATTTGAACAGACACTTCTCCAAGGAGGACATACAGAGGATCCAGAGACACATGAAAAGATGCTCGGTATCGCTAGCTATCAGAGAGATGCAAATTAAAACCACAAAGAGATACCACTTTACACTGGTCAGAATGGCCATCATAAACAAAGCAACAAACAACAAGTGTTGGAGAGGCTGTGGAGAAAAGGGGATCCTAGTTCACTGTTGGTGAGATTGCAGACTGCTACAGTCACTATGGAAAACAGTATGGAATTTTCTAAGAAAACCAAAAGTGAATTAATAACTGCTTAACTAATATGTAATCAAGGCCAAGCATACCTTCAAGTGCACTCCCCCACCCTTCACTGATGGATTAGGAGACTGTTTAGTAACACTTTGTGAGCAACAGTTCCTTTTTTTTTAAGTATGGACATTTTATTTATTTATTTATTTATTTATTTATTTATTTATTTATTTATTTATTGATTATGTTATTATAGTTGCCCCATTTTCCCTGCTTTATTCCCCTCCATCATGCACACCACCTCCCACCCGCATTCCCCCCCTTTAGTTCATGTTCATGGGTCATACATATAAGTTCTTTGACTTCTACATTTCCTATACTATTCTTAACATCCCCCTGTCTGTTTTGTATGTACCATTTATGCTATTTATATGCTGCACCTTTTCCTCCTTACTCCCCCTCCTCCTCCCTCCACTGGTAACCTCCATGTGATCTCCATTTCTGTGATTCTGTTCCTGTTCTGGTTGTTTGCTTAGTTTGTTTTTTTTGTTTTGTTTTGTTTTGTTCTTGTTTTACATTCAGTTGTTGATAGTTGTGAGTTTGTTGTAATTTTACTGTTCATGTTTTTGATCATCTTTTTCTTAGATAAGTCCCTTTAACATTTCATATAATAAGGTCTTGGTGATGGTGGACTCCTTTAACTTAACCTTACCTGGGAAGCACTTTATCTGCCCTTGCATTCTAACGGGTAGCTTTGCTGGATCTCTATCCAGCAAATTAAAAATAACAGTAATTAAGATTACTCTTAATCTTGGATGTAGGTTCTTGTCTTTCATGGCTTGGAATACTTCTTTCCAGCCCCTTCTTGCCTGCAAGGTTTCTTTTGAGAAATCAGCTGATAGTCTGATGGGAACTCTTTTGTAGGTAACTATCTCCTTTTCTCTTGCTGCTTTTAAGATTCTCTCCTTATTTTTAGTCTTGGGTGACTTAATGATGATGTGCCTTGGTGTGTGCTTCCTTGGATCCAACTCCTTTGGGACTCTCTGAGCTTCCTGGATTTCCTGGAAGTCTATTTCCTTTTCCAGATTGGGGAAGTTCTCCTTTATTATTTTTTCAAATAAGTTTTCAGTTTCCTGCTCTTCCTCTTCTCCTCCTGGCACCCCTATGATTCAGATGTTGGAATGTTTAAAGTTGTTCTGGAGATTCCTAACTCTCTCCTCATATTTTTGAATTCTTATTTCTTCATTCTGTTCTGGTTGGCTTTTTATTTCTTCCTTCTGATCCAAACTGTTGATTTGAGTCCCGGTTTCCTTCCCTTCACTGTTGGTTCCCTGTACATTTTCATTATTCCACTTTTCACAGCCTTTACCTTTTCCTCTATTTTGAACCATACTCAACCAATTCTGTGAGCATCCTGATTACCAGTGTTTCGAACTGTGCATCTGATACATTGGCTATCTCTTCATTGATTACTTGTATTTTTTGTGGAGCTTTGATCTGTTCTTTCATTTGGGTCTTTTTTTTTTTTTGTCTCATGTGCTCAAACCTTAGGAATTCACCAGGGTGGGGCAACCCACATCTCTGCATTGTGGCACTGTATGTGCGAGAAGGGTCTGAGAGGGAACAATGCTGCTTGCTCAGCTCTTGGCTGGTTTTCAGTCACTGCCACTGCTCCCAACAAGCAAATTGGGCTCTTCAGCTGCTGATTCCCAGGTGAGTGGTTGTTTTGTACATTCTAGCATGCTCTGGGTTTCTCCAACAAACTCTCCTGTGAGGCTGGGAGTTTCTCCTGCTGCCGCCTCAACCCCCACAGGTGTTTTCAGTCAGAGGTTTGAGGCTTTATTTCTTTTCCCTGGAACCCTAGTTGTGTGGTCTGTCTCATTCCTGAGTTGTTCCTCCCAGTTTATCTGCATGCAAATGTGGGAATGCCCACTCTACCAATTGCCACCTTGCCCACCCTGGTCCTCCAGCCACTGCCTTTTCAAGAGTCCTCTCTGTCTGGTTGCCTGTCTCTGCCACTCCTACTGGTCTGGGTGAATGTTCCTTCTTTAACTCCTTGGTTGTCAGACTTTCATACAGTTTGATTTTCTGGCAGTTCTAATTGTTTTTGTTTTTATATTTGTTGTTGTCCTTCTTTTGGTTGTGTGAGGAGGCAGAGTATGTCTATCTACATCTCCGTCTTGGCCAGAAGTCCAACAGTTCCTTAATATTTTCTGCCATGTGGAATGAAATAACAGTAGTTGTCATCAATAGTTCTGATAATCCAATAGAAAATTCTATTTCTCAAGAATTCTATTGAGAAAATATATTTTTTAAAAGATAATGAACCTGACAATCAGTTCTAGCTTTATTTCACTTTATTTGGATAAACAGGATCTTCTCAATCAAATATATCTTTAAAACCAAATCTTAAGGTAACATATTTACCAATTAATTAAAATAGCTGTATCAAGTGGGCAATTGTAAAGCTCGTATAATATAAGAAAATTTTCCTTTTGTATCAAGAACAGGCCACTTACTAAATGGTTTCATAAACTATAGTCAAAACAAGCAAAATAAAAAGTATGGCCAGGTACACAGGTTTTCTGAGCATTAGCCTACTTGGTGTCAGGTACGTAAAACTGTTCTTTTATTCAAAAGACTTTCTATTTTTTTGTTCTAGTGTATAACATTTTCTATACAAATGTAATGGTATGTACTACTGATAATTTGGATGAAGGTGGTATATGCCAATTTAATATAAATGTCTTCAGAATTGTTTTTAGCCACAAACTATGATCTCTCAACTAAATATGTGGACTAGTTTGAAATAAAATGCAAAGAATACACTGTTCATTATATGACAGTGTTGTCATGCCAAAGGATGAACGGTTCGCAAAGATGGTTACCTCTTTAGACTCACCAAAGTGGCCAAAGAAAATTCTCCATTTTTTACTTCTAAGCATTTTCATTTTTAAAAATGTTACATCTGTCTCCATCTCTCTCTCTTCCTCTTTCTCCTGGCAAACAGTCAGTCAAGTCTGCTTGCTTGCCTCAAGGTCATTTCCATAAGGTTAACTCCCCTGAGGTTGCCTGTGGTTGTTCGCTGACATCTCTTCCTCAGCTGCTGCATAAACTCTTACAATTACACAGTATAAATAATCACAAATGAGGAGTTCTGTACCAATAAAATACATACATGCATAAATAAAACTGTAAAAATTATAGTGCAGCAGGCATAGGGTTAAGTAGCAAATGGGAATAAATATTCAGAAAACATTTTGAACTGATGAGACTGTTCTCAACTGCAAGTTAACCTTTAAGAAGTTCAATTTGTAATATCGTTGAATGATTACACAAAGCTTTTGGATGAAATGGGGCTTATGCAAGATTTAACTAGAAGGGTTGAACCCAGCTGAATGAGATGAAATGCATGTGCAGTAAAGATGAGGTAGGAACTTTCGGTGCATATGGGTGGCTCTTTTGCCAGCACAGGTAGGGTCCCAACCACAGCTGCACAGCAGAATCACCTGGAGAGCTTTACAGATATGGTATCTGGATCTCTCTCACAGAAATTCCCATTTAGTGTGGCTGCAGTGCATTTCAGGCACTCAATCTGTGGCATGCATTTGTTTTTGAGATGATCTAGATCTACTACTAGATAAATAAGTATGTAGTTTGTGAGACATAGGCAAAACATTTAAAGACATAACCAGAATTCATGGTATATGCTAAGTGTAAGATGAACAGAAATATTGGTACATTAAGTATTAGTAGATAGAAAGTACCAAGAGTGACCTTATACTCATGAGACACACAGGTACTAAACATATATGAGACTACATACATAAGAGGTACTTGATAGTCATAAGGTCTTAATTTGAACACATATTGGTGACACTTACTCTGCACAAATAAAATCGATGGCAGTTTGCAGCCCAGTTGCAAGCTATAGCGTGGCCAGGAGTAATCGTCCCCGTGTTTCTTCAAAAAGCCCCTTCTACTTGTGAACCAAATTGTGCAAATCCTAATTCTGATCCTCATGACCACACCCTCAGCAGGGAAGGCTGGTGTGGCAGGGAGAGAGATATAGCACACATGAACATGGAGCACCTGAGGATTCAGGTAGTGAGTTCTTGCTTGCATGCTATCCTGTGTCTGTCAACTTACCTATATCTTTCCCCTTGCTTCTCACTGTATGCTTTAAAATTGTTTTGATAACAATACCATTTGAATATTATGTTTGTGAACTATTCTGTTCTGCAACCTCTGAAATAGCTTGCTTAGTAGCATACTTGGAGGCTACCATTGTAAAAACACAATTGCTTACATAATCTAACCAGTATCTTTCAAATGTTCCCAAAGTGGTTTTAAGACACACTCAGGTTTGAGAACTGCTGGGTTAGGGAATTTGAAGATCTGTAGGAAAATTACAGATGATGGAGGATGACTTTATATGTGAGGTTCAGCAATATTGTTTCCATTATTTAGGACATCTGGAGTCCCATGAAATACAAAAAAAAAATTATAAAACTGTGCCTCTGGAAGATTGCTTTGATAGTGGTATGCATTTGAGACAGTATGAGGAGAAAAATCTAGAAACTTAGTAATGAATTGGAATAGAAAAAAATAGAGCTTCTTGGTGAAATGAACCTGTGATAGGATAATAGGATCTGGGTAGAAAAAAGGATATCTGAGTGACTATATAGATCTTGAGATCCATTCACTTTCCCATTTGCTTCTCCATTCATATTAAGAGGCCAGTGTAACCAGATATAAAAATCAGATGAAAACATTATCAAAAAGTAAAACTACATACAGACCAATATTCCTTATTAATATGAATTCAAAGAGCTTTAACAAAGTTCTTAACAAAGTACTAGCTAAAGTAATCCACCAATATATAAAAAAACCTATGCCACATCTAAGTGTGGTTTACACTGAGAATGAGAGGTTAATTTAACTGTAGAGATGTTCCCAGCGTTCCAACCCATTCTCAGTTTTCAGCTGTCCCTGCACATCTAAAGGGTCATCACCTGTTCCAGTTTTCCCAGGACTACCCCACTTCCCAGAAACCCATCCTCAGGAGGTAGAAAGTCCTGGTTTATTGATGATGGTGGCAGAGAGTTGGAGGAGATGTGCAAAACTCATACACATGTTAAAATATATAGTTATTTAACCATATGTTATATTATGCTATTTTTGTTGTTTTTGTTCCAATGTGGCTGTGTGCTGGGTTGGTGTCTCCACAGCATCGCCATCCCCTGAAGGATGCTGGTGTTGGTTGTTTCTTGGTGCTAGTTTTTTTTTAGTTCATTTATTTTTTCAATTAAATTTGACATTACATTAGTTTCATGTGTACAGCATAGTGATTAGACATTTATATACCATACAAAGTCTAGTATCCCAATAAGTCTTGTACCCATCTGACACATGCATAGTTATTACACTTTATTGACTATATTCTCAGTGCTATACTTTACATCCCCATGTCCATTTTTATAACTGGCAATTTGTACTTCTTAATCTCTTTCACATTTTTTGTTCATTCCCCACCCCCACCCTTTTGGTGACCAGCAATTTGTTCTCTGTATGAGTTTGTTTCTGTTCTTTTTATACCTTTATTTTGCTTTTTAGATTACACATACAAATGAAATTATATGGCATTTGTCTTTATCTTATGTCACTTAGCATATTATCCTCCGGGTTCATCCATAATGTTGCAAATGGCAAGATTTCATTCTTTTTAATGGCTGAGTAATATTCTGCTGTATATTTATACTATATATGTATTATCCATTCATCTATTGATGGACTTAGGTTTCTTCCATATCTTGGCTATTATAAATAATGTCACAATAAATGTAGGGGTGCATATATCTTTTAGAATAGCATTTTGAATTTCTTCAGATAAATACCCAGAAATGGAATTCTGTCCTAGATATTTTATGGGGGCAGAAAATTTCTCTGTGGTTCAGGTTCAGGCTCAGCCTTGACAGGTTTAGTGAGCCTGGGCCTTGGTGTTGGGTTTACTTATTTTTTTTTTTCCTGAGCATTTCCATCATGTCTCCCATACATCGAACTGTGTCCTTGGTCTGTGATTTATCTTGGACAGGAGAGCTTTCCTTCTTCTCACCCAGTGATAACAGACCTCTGCTTTGTGGTAGAATGAGATCTTGGGCCCACAATCACTTCTCACAAGATGCTTAGATTGTGATGTGTAATAAATGTTATCACATTGAGCCACTGAGTTTCGGGTGGGCTTATTACAGAAGATAGCCTATCTTGTCTAACTCGCTTTTGTTTATTATTTTTGTTTTTCTTTTTTTCCCATTGCTTGGTCAACACTTTATTGTGATTTTGTTGTACCAACACTAAATCTTACAGGTATATATATTTTTGGGTGTGTTTTTCTGTTATTAAGTTTTCATCATGATCAATCTTCAAGATAAAAAATAATTAAGTAAAATGAAAAAACATCAATCTTCCTGATAGTCTGACCTACTTGTTCTATATGATAAATTATGCCCATTCTGATAATAAGGCTAATACCATTCCTATGCTTATGATATCTTACTTCACTTCCACCTTTAAGATCTCTAAATGTAATACTTTGATTCTCTTTGACCTCCCATCATGAAATCATGTTCAAGTAATGCATCTGGATTATCAGATCCTCTACTGTTAGGTTTTTGTTTCAGTGGTTCAGAACCACCTGGATGTTTATTTAAAATCCTCTTATTTCAGAGGTTTTGGGTAGTGCCAAAGGATAGCATTTTAAAAAACCCTCCCCAAATGAACACTAAAAAATCTGGGACAGTGTTGTTCTTTTTAGTTATTTTTCTTGTCCTTAAAGACTTGGCCTTGAATGAATTCTCCAAGAGGAACCGGCTGACACATGGAAAGTTTCCCAAACACTGATAGCCTGTTCCTATCTTGGTCCTCTGTCACCATATCTTGAGCAAAAGTAAGAGATTTTCCTAATCTGATGGGCATGTCTTAATAAGTTTGTATGCCAAAACCCTAATTCCTTCAACAGAAAACTTTCAATAATTTATCTCATGTTGTACAATGTAGGGGAACTAGTCAAACTTAAAAAGTGAAGAGCTGTGAAAAGCCAATATGATTGACTGTAGCATATTATTAACTTGGTTTTGAGATTTTTTATAGAATTACTTCTTCTATTGATAAAGTTGTCATTTGATTTTCTAGCACCATTAGATTACTCATTATTTTACTTGCCCCTTCTAAGTGATTTTAAAGATCCAGTGTTTTTTCAGGTGTCACTTTTTCTTTATATTTTTCTGAATTCTTGCTAGTATTCATATTTTGTATTTACCTCAACCAAGTACATCACTTTAATTTTAGTTTGAATCCTTTTTACTATATTATTTTTAGACCCTAACAATGTTGTTTTTCTTCTTGAAATATTTTCTTAACATTTCATTGGATGTCAGTAGGCATCCTAAGCAGAACTGTATGTGAGGATTAGTCATTTCTTCAGTGCTACAACTTACTTGACAGAGGGGGTTGAAAAAGATGCTTTCCCTTGATTTTATTTTTTAATTATAATGATATATTCCATTATTTACTATTTAAACTGAGATGTATTAGCTCAGTATCAGATTTTGTGTTATCAAACTGAAAAATAAATTTAATAGATTTTTCCCTGTTTAAAAAAGTATTTTTTATTTCAGATAGCATACTGAGAAAACTTAAGAAGTATATGCAAATGCAAATAGTTAGAGTAATAAATATGCAATTGAATATAAACCTTTGGGAAATAGAAAAATAAAAAATTATCTGCATTGTAAGACTTAGGGCTTAGTGTTACAAAAAGCAAAGGTATTATTTAAATTTATTTTTGTTTCCTTAAAACTAAACTTCAGATAGCTTTTATTGAAACATTCAAATGGTTATTTATAAGTAAGGAGAATGAATTATTAGAAGGAAGTTAAATGTTTCATGTAAAAGTATTACATAAGCTTTTTTGAAAGAATTGTTCAAAATATTGTTCAGCTTAATTTGCCCTCAAATCAATTATGATTCAATTACAGAATCAACCTCTCTCCCATTTGGTTGTAGCTTGACAAAATTGATTTTGTTATGTTGACAGTGTGGTTATAGCCTAAACACTGAGAATTGGGGGCATAATAAAGTTGTTCCTTTAGCATATGTAAGATAAATCTCTATTGCATCAATATACTTTTTATCTTTGTATTATTTGACATGCAGTATTTTTCATGTTAATAGATAAAATGGTGTGATTATAATTAGATGCATCATACAACTTTTCAATAATAAAAAGAAATGACAAAATTAAAGGTTGGTTCCCTGAAGTTATCTATAAATTTCAAATTTGAGGATTATACTTGCAAAACAGTACTTTGTCACCATTGCACTCTAAACAGTCCCAATTATGCATTGAAAGTTATTTTAATAATAAAATCAGACTGATATAATTTGAGATGTTGGTAAGATAAAATATGGGAATATTAGAGGACTGGTTAACAACAGGTGTTAAAAACTAATTTGAAGGTTTAGGAAGCTTTTATCTTTGTTGTTAATTGTCTTGACAAATACATATGCCTCCACCTCTGCTCATTTATACACAGATTCTTGCCCACTCCTAATATTTAGTGCACCTGTGGGTCATTTTTCTATTCTTCCCAGTCCTGACACTGGCACAGGTTGCAAGAAGTCTTTTGCACATGCATATGGATACCTAGCCACATGGCCAAACTCTTTCTACTCATTTTCTCCCAAACACTGAGAGTTCAGATTAGTCTTAGGAAATCTGATGTGGGAGAAAAGATCATGAAGAACTTACAAACAGGCTAGGGAGCTTGTTCAGATAAGAATTCTGGAGTAAAGTTGGAGTGGAAGCTCCAGATGGACACGTCTTAGTGGCTCCATGGATTCAATTAGAGATGGGATGCAATTACAGATAGACCAAAGTGAGATCCTTTAATGCAAAGGGCATAGATTAGCATCCCCAGCTGCCTGAATGTAATACATATTTATATCTATATAATGTATTGCAGTATATGCAGCCACACAGGATTGCCAATTCTAGTAAAAAACAGCAGAATTATTACTATATGACTGCTATTCATTTCTGTTGATTGAATGCCTCTGAGAAGTGTCATCTCTGTAGATTTTTAATCAGAATCTTGAAAAACCTACCAGCTATTCCTTTCCCCTTTTTGGCAGTCTAAAAAACCTAATGCTCCAATTAATATTTTCCAGACTTGGCACATCAGGAATTAAATAAAAGTACTAGAAATAGAGGATAGTTCCCTTAAATGCTCCCAACTAATAAGAGATAGTCTACTTTTATTTCCCTGATAGTATATGCAAAAACTGCATATATATTGGCAAAGAATTGTACCAAAATTCATCTTCAGACCAGGCTCTTAGTTGGAGTCTTATACAGAAGAAGAGATGTACATACATTTTATTCCACAGCATATCAGCTGTTTTCCCATTAAAATTTTAATTTTAAATTAAAATTAGAATTTAAATTCTAATTTTAAAGTTTTTGTAGTCATCTAATGACACAGAGTGATTCTTCAGGTATTTAATGTAAATTCAGAAATATGGAGTCAAATAAACTTGTATTCAATTCTTGGCTCAATTTAGCAGTTTTGAGATTTGTAACTGAGAGTCAATTTCTTTATTTGAAAACAGAAACTAAGATATCTAGTTTTTATGCTTGTTTACAGGATTAAATAAGCACTCATTAAATGGTATTATTATTATTATGCCACCATAGTTATTATTATGGTTGCTACTTTCAAAATTAGAGCATTACTGTTAGACAATTAATTGTTATTTATCATCATCATGGCTTGCATAATTTCACTGTGTAAAAACTATTTCACCAAGTCATTATTATTAAAATTGCCAAGGGCATACCTAAATCACATTATGCCAATTCCAAAAGGTTAAAGGCATGGTCTGCTTAGGACACTGTTCCTTTAAACACAGGTCATGACACCATGAAAGCCTAGAGGAGAACATAAGCAGGAAAGTGTCAGATACTCCACACAGCAATATTTTCACCACTGCATCTCCTAGAGCAAGGGCCATAAAGAGTAAACAAACAGGATCTCATCAAAATAAAAAGCTTCTGCACGGCTAAAGGAAATAGCTTTAAAAATAAAAGAAAGCAAACTCACAATTATTAACAACCACACCTAAAACAAAGTAAACTAAGCAAACAACTAGAACAGGAACAGAACCACAGAAATGGAGATCACATGGAAGGTTCTCAACAGGGGAGTGGGAGGGGGACAGAGTGGTAAAAGGTACAGAGAATAAGTAGCATAGATGGTAGGTAGAAAATAGACAGGGGGGTGTTAAGAATAATATGGACAATGTAGAAGCCAAAGAACTTATATGTATGACCCATGGACATGAACTAAAGGGGGGAATGTGGGTGGGAGGTGGTGTGTGGGGTAGAGGGGAGTGAAGAGCGGGAAATGGGACAACTGTTATAGCATAATCAATAAAATATGTTTAAAAAAGAGAAACAACCATATGAAAAAATATATTTGCCAATGATACCTCAGACAAGACTTTGATATCCAAAATATATAAAGAACTCATACAACTCCACTCCAGGAAGACACACAATCCAATTAAAAAAATGGGCAAAGGACCTGAACAGACACTTCTCCAAAAGAGGAGATAGGGAGGGCCCAGAAACATATGAAAGGATGCTCGGAATCACTAGCCATCAGAGAGATGCAAATTAAAACCACAATGAGATACCACTTCACACTGATGAGAATGGCCATCATCAACAAATCAACACACAAGTGTTGGAGAGGTTGTGGAGAAAAGGGAACCCTAGTGCACTGTTGGTGGGACCGCAGACTGGTGCAGCCACTGTGGAAAACAGTATGGAATTTCCTCAGAAAACTAAAAATGAAACTGCCTTTTGATCTGGCAATTCCATTGCTGGGATTATACCCTAAGGGTCCTGAAACACCAATTCAAAAGAACCCATGCACCCCAGTGTTCATAGCAGCACAATTTACAATAGCCAAGTGCTGGAAACAACCTAAGTGCCCATCAACAAACAAGTGGATCAAAAAACTGTGGTACATTTACACAATGAACTACTATGCAGCAGAAAGAAGGAGCTCCTACTTTTCATGACAGCATGGATGGAACTGGAGAGCATTATGCTGAGTGAAATAAAACAGATGGCAAAAGACAAATACCATATGATCTCACCTGTAAGTGGAACTTAATCAACAAAACAAATGAGCAGACAAAATACAACCAGGGACATTTAAATACAGAACAAACTGATAGTTACTAGAGGGTAGGGGGGAAAGGGGTAATAGGGGAAGGGTCACCAAGGAACAGGTATAAAGGACACATGGACAAAGCCAAAGGAGATGGTTTCAAGGGTAGGAGGTGGGGATGGGTGGGGCAGGGGAGCATGGTGTGTTGAAAATGAAGATAACTGTGCTTGAGCAACAATAAAAAAAAAAGAAGTGACATCATAACAGAATCAAATTTTGACATTCAACTCTGTGTCTCTTTATAAGGTCATATCAGAGTTCTTCTTTATTTTATATGCCCTGGCCAATTCCCCACACACCTCTTTCAGCTAAGAAGGGCCAGAGCCAAGGCAAAGGTGAGGTTTCCTGAGAACGAGTACCAGAGCTCGTAAAGGCATAGTATGTCTATAGGTTTCATTATGGGGAGCTGAGGTAAACATGATGAGATGTTGTCTTGTGGCAAAGCTGGAATAAATTCCAGATAGACTGTTTTACCAAATACTCAAGTCAGTACAAGTAGGCAGTGAGAGAGATTCCAGGTGTTAAGAGTCTAGGTCTTAGAACCAGAGACATCAGGTAGTAGGACTCGAAAATACCCCCCAAAATAATCAGGTGATCAATTCTTGTCATTACTTTTACTTTCAACTCTGGTCCTTTCTTTTGTGCCATGACTTAGAAAATACAAGATTTTTCTTTCTGGTACCATCTCCTTGAAATCTTTTCAAGCCCTTAGAGCCACTCTCATAATAAATACTTCTTATGATTAATATTCCTTAATTCTCTATTTCATAATTTTCATGTTTGTCTTAATATTTATATATAAATGATTCCTTAGTTTATTCAATTATCCCCCAAATTTTATTGGTATAGTGTTGAGTAAAAAAAGATTTGGAACCAGCACTTAGGGAGAAAGAAACCCATCAACTAAATAGTAAAAACATTAATAGCAAAATATCAAACACCTATAGATTAATGTGAGAGAGAGATTTTGAAAGTATTCATTTTAATTTGGGCATCAGAGAAAGACTCTCTAAAAAAACTAATTCAGGCCTACACCTAAATGAAAAGAAGGATTCAGCCAACCAAATGTGCCCAAAACACAAATTCTAAGATAGTATTGAGCTCAGTATATCCAAAAAGAGAAAATAAAAGCATCTGAACCATAATGCAAATGGATAGATTGGTATAAGATGAGGTCAAGGAGAAAATTAGGGGACAGATAAAGCAGTTGCTTATAGGTCATGGTTAGGCTTTACATTTTAAGTATAAAATGAAATTATTATTAGAGGATGTACATTAGAAGAGTAACATAAGTTGATTTATGTTGAGAAAAGCTTTGGGACTAGGGTGTATGAATGAAATTAGAGATAACAGTTTAAGTCTCCTGAAGTAGTTCTGGCGAGACATGATGTTCTCTGGACTAAGATGAAAGTAGCAGAGATGAACAGGAGGGGAGAAGTTGATAGAATTTATTGTTGTGAGTGCGGAGGGTCAAAATTCAAACATAAAGCTAAGTTTTCACTCAAGCCACTAGATAGAGAGTGGTACCATTTATTGAGATGGTGAAGACTGGGAGAAGAAGACCAAGTATGCATAAATCAAGAGTTTTCTTTTGCATGAGCTCAATATACCTATTCATCCTGTAAGTACATTATGAATATATTTTATTTTTCTTGGCAAATAGTCATGGGTCAGTTTACTCACTCATTCCTTAAATGTATTTGTGATGCGGTAGATCATATTATGGTCTGTATGGGGCAATCAATACTCACATATTCAAAGTGCTAAAGCTAGTTTGGTGTTATTGAGTTATAATAAGGTCAAGTAAATTAAAAGTAATTCATGGTTTTGTTTCAAAACATGTTCTCAGAAGAAAGACCTCCACATTTAGTTTATTCATTGCAAGAAGTAATATAATCATACATAATGACATATAATCAAATCAACAAACAAGTGTTGATTGTGGAACATGCTTATGGAAATAATCACAGGTTGGAAGTATATTTGTCAAAATGTACTTTATAGAAAGGGATTAAATAAAGGATTGAACAATAAACAATAAAAAGAGGGTGAAGATCTCAAACCTATCTTTAAAGTACAAGGTATTTAGAGATTTGGAGGCTACCATAAATACTACAGAATGCCTACAAATATTAAAAGATTGGTTCATGATCTAGGAAAAAATAGATACGAGGCAAACACTGATTCATGTCAGACACAGGAATAAAAGCTCTGATCCTAAAATAAGACTTGAAACCTAAGATCAGAATGGTACAACTTAAGAACTGAAACATAAAATGAACCCTACCTCAGCGAAAGTGATTCAAGGCCCTTCTCTATGACAGTTAAGCCAGAGATGCGGTATGTGTTAGCATCGCTGTTTGATGTGTGGAAAAGTCCCTAGGGAGGTTTTGTTTCTTTGACGTATGGATGGGATACTGGGTATGAGATTTAAGGCCACTGTGATTTTCCTTTGACAGTGTAGCCCAAGATTAGGATGGAGTGCTTTGGAGACATACCCATCTGAATCTGAAGTGTAAGTTCTTCCATGGTTCCAAATTGCCTTGGGCAAATTTCTTTGTGCAGTGGGGTTTACAGTGCTTACTTTTCAGAATTTTTGTGAATTTAAATGAATTTCCATATGTAAAAAGCTTAGCATGGTGCGTGGTGACCAGTGAGCACTGAAAAAAAATAACATGATTACCTAATCATTGTTATCACGATTTTTCTTCTGACTGTGACAAGGATGGTAGTGGGGGCCTTCTATATATACTTTACATAGCACCTCTTGGAAATTAGAGCAAGTGCCTAGGAGTTATATTGGAGTAAGGACCCCAAGACACTGAAGGAAAAGTGTTATTAAGGGATAGAGGACTGATGGATATATAGGACACAAATATCCAACATTAGCATTCTAAAACAAATTACAACTATAAACAATTTTTCTAAAAATATTGCATCAGTAGGAGCAAGAAAGTCACTCTGAAATACAAAACATTTCAGTCTGGAACAACCTGAACATCAAGGAATCACAGTGAGTACGTATGTAGTTAAAGTGGAAAATATCCTCAACTTCAACTTTTTTCATTGTGAGTGTGTAAATATTTTGCTGCAATATTTTCAAGTTTTCATATTTTGACTTACAGTACTTAAAGTGAGGTTTCTTCAACAACCTGTTAGAAGACAAAATTCATCGAGTAGTATTTTTCTTTATGTATGATTATCTCAAATCTTTGCTTCTGAATTTTATTACACTCTAGAATAAATAAATTTATTCATCTACATTTTGGAGCTCCATAAAATATTATTCACAGAAGTTAAAATATTCAAAACAGAATTATAAGATTTCAAAATTAAATAGTATCACCTTTTCAGTTCCCACTGTTTATTCAGTTTCTATTTGTTTTTAGAGCTACATTTAACTGTCTTCCCATTTGCAAGCTTTCTTCCAGTAATTGCAATTTGCCAAAAACTTCAAAAGCTGACGTTGTTTGGACATTTTAATTGTCAATTAAAGATTTTTCAAGTGATATTGGAACAATGAGTGGAGAAAAAAATGTTAAACATTCAAAACATTCTATGTTTTGACAGTAATATTGAATGTTGAAAGATTAACAAAGCACTTCTTCAAAGCTCAATCATTTAAGATTTTTGTGTGTGTCAGGTGGCAGAGAGAGGAACTTTGAAATGCTCTTCTGCTAACAGAGTCAACAAATTAGTTATTACTTCCCATTCTATGCATGCACAAAATTCCTGAGATCTAAAATAAGTGAAATTATTCAAGAGTACCAGTGATTTCATCTGAATTTTAAAACCAGATTCAATGAGTGCTATGTAATACTTCTGGTTATCATTTCTTAAAATCTATTACTATGGTAACCATGCTGAATGATATTGTCAACTTACTTTGAACATTTTAAAAGACTGAATGATAACTAAAAGTTGTTTTTTAGGTTGTGGTGTTCTAGCCCTTGTCTGATAATCTTGTGAATAACTAGGAAATACATATAGCATCATTACAATGAACATTATATTTGGTAGTCACTAATGCCTCAAGATCATGAAGGGGTTAAGATTCCAAACTAAGTGAAGTATAGGATGTTCCTGACATTCTGACCATTATTTCTCCTGAGACATTTATCAAATTTTAAACGTCTTCAGTTTAAATGTAGAAAGTTACCTATTGAGTAAACCTAGTAGAGGATTTAAGTGGCAATGTGAAGCCAATCAGAAATCAGGGTTCAGGAGACTTGGAAGGTGAGCCATTTCTTAAGTGTATGAAACAAACTTCAGAGTTAATACAATTATAAAGAAGACCATATAAAACTCTTTGTTTTTCATTTGAAATATAAATGGCTAACTAGAAATAGATCTTTCATTGTAGTATCTGAATTCCTGCTTTACATTAGCTCAATTTCAAACTGAATTGCAGTGAAATTTCCCAACCCTAAAAACCAATCAGAAAGAAAATTCTCTACTGCAACACAGCATGTCATCTCTCTTCTCAAAGTATTCCTATAAATTTTCTAATAATATGTTCAGCATTTAACTAATAATTACCCATCATACAAGATCAAGAGCAAATTCATAAACATTAAAGAAAATATAAAATGCAGAGAGATAGTTAAAGATATATATATATATATATATATATAATTAAACACAGAATTTAAATACATCTCAAGGAATGGAAATTAAAGTAGAAAACGTTAACAGAAATTTTGAATATGACAGTTCTAAAAAGAAAATCAAATATAAACTGTAGAACCAAAAATATAATAATCAAAATGAAAAATTCAGTAGTTAAGTTTAACATCAGAGTAAAGAACTGATGAAATGATTAATGAATTGGAATATAGGTCAGTAGAAAATGCCGAGACCTAATAAAAGTAAAGAAAAAAGATGCAAAACCTAGAGAAGAGCATGAGAAATATTTGGGGCACTATTAAAAGGTCTAGTAAGCATGTTTAGAATCCATGATAGAAAAATAGAGTTAGGCAAAAGCAATATCTAAGGAAAGACAATTAAGAGTTTTTCATGATTGACCAAAAGTATCAAACAGAAAGAATATCAAGAAAACCTCCAACAGATTAAACATAAAGAAAAATACACTTAATCACGTTAGCAAATCTGCTGAGAAATAAACACAAAAATATAATCTTAAAAGTAAATTGAAAAATAAAGCCATTTCCTTCAAAGAAGGAGCTATAAGAAAGACAACAGAATTCTCATCTAAAATGACAAAAGCTCAAGACAGTAAAATGACTTTTTGCCAAATACTGAAAGAAAATTACTACCATCTACAATTCCATATGAGTAAAAATATCCTTTAAATTAAACATATTTTCAGACAAATTAAAAATAAAGGACTTTGTTAATAGCAGACCTGAATTCGAGAATAATAAAAAAGTGTTTTTAAGCAGAAGAAAAATATTGCAGATTATTTATAGCGATTAATCAATGATGATTTTTTAAACTGAATTTATTGGGATACAGTTTTCAAGTTCACAACTCAATAAAACATCATCTTTACAATGCATCGTGCACCCATTTTCCCAAGCAAAGTCTCTTTCCATCCCCATTTCCCCCTTTTCGCCCATCTCTACCTTCCCCTGTCCCCAATCAATGATGGTCAATATAGATAAAGAAATATAAATATTGGATAATTCAAAAATAATGTTTCAGGGGTTATAAAATATAGAAAGTTAAAATGTTACAATAATGGCACAAATGAGAAGCATTCAAATATCTTAAATTTCATGCATACTTTGAACATAGTAAAAATAATTACTTATACTAGAATTCAATAGTGCATCCTTGTGGATGCATATATTGTAATCTTTAGAGTATGCATTATGAGCATAGTAAAAGAATCTATGGCTGACAAGTTAATCTATAGGGAAGTGAAATAATAAAATACTTGATTTACCTGAAACACAAGGGTATTAGTGTCCTATGTCCTATTGTTATTCTAATAAGTTATTATAAATTTAGTAGCTTAAAATAATATTTATTATTTTATAGTTCTGGAAGTCAGAAGTCCCAAATGTACCTTACTAAGCTAAAATCAAGGTGTACAAATTGGTAGTTACACAATAGTCATAGGGATGTAAAGTACAGCTTTGGGGATATAGTCAATAATATTGCAATAACTGTATGGTGCTAGGTAGATACTAGATGTATACAGGGAAACACTTCATAAATTATGTAAATGCATAACCTAACCACTATGCTATACACCTGAAACTAACATAATATTGAATGTCAACTGTGGTTGGAAGCAAAAATAAAATAAAATCAAGGCGTAGGCAGGGATGACTTTCTGTTAAAGGTCTAGAAGAAAATTCATTTCTTGCCTTTTCCATCTTTTAGAGCCTGTTGTCATTTCTTGTCTCCAATCCCTTTTCTATCTTCAATGCCAGCAATAGCTTGTGTAGTCTTGTTCTCATTGTATCACTCTGACTCTTCCATCATCATGTGTCCTTCTCTGATTCTT
>PVKM010011100.1:0-33790 GCA_004027735.1 Carollia perspicillata
GACACACATTCGCGTGCAGATAAACTAGGCAAGAGCGGGCAGTGAGACATACCACACAGCACAGGGCCCCAGCAACGGGCAATAAAGCCTAAAAACACCGATTGAAAAGGTGCCGGGAGAAGCTCCCAGCCTCACAGGAGAGGTCGCCGGGGAGACCCGCAAGGTTCCAGAGTGTGTATAGGCCCTCCCACCTGGGAACCAGCGCCAGGGGGGCCCAGTTTGCTTGTGGAAGGCAGCAGAGGGGACGCAAATTCGAGAGAGCTCGGAACAGGCGCTATTGTTCCCTCTCTGACCCCACCCCCACTGACAGCGTCACAACTTGGCGACTAGGCTGCCCCACCCTGGTGAACACCTATGACTCCGCCCCCATATGCAACAGGTGCCACCTGACCAAAAATGACTCAAACAGAAGAAAAGCTCAGAGTCCCAGAGCCAATACTTTTAAGCAAGCAAGAGATAGCCAACCTATCAGATGCACAGTTCAAAGCACTGCTAATCAGGATGCTCACAGAATTGGTTGATTTTGGTCGCAAATTAGATGAACAAATGAAGGCGTTCATAAGTAAAAGGATGGAAAATGCACAGGAAACCAGTAGTGATGGAAAGAAAACTGGGACTCAAATCAATGGAGTGGACCAGAAGGAGGAAACAAACAACCAAACAGAAAAGAATGAAGAAACAAGAATTCAAAAAAATGAGGAGAGGCTTAGGAACCTCCAGGACATCTTTAAATATTCCAACATCTGAATTATAGGAGTACTAGAAGGGGAAGAGGAAGAGCAACAAGTGGAAAACTTATTTGAATGAATAATAAAAGAGAACTTCCCCAATCTGGCAAAGGAAATAGACTTCCAGGAAGTCCAGGAAGCTCAGAGAGTTCCCAAGAAGTTCGACTCAAGGAGGAACATGCTAAGGCACATCAGAATTACATTAGCTAAGATTAAAAGGAGGAAGAGAATCTTAGAAGCAGCAAGAGATAAGGAGAAAGTTACCTACAAAGGAGTTCCCATCAGACTGTCATCTGATTTCTCAAAAGAGACCTTACAGGCTAGAAGGGGCTAGAAAGAAGTATTCCAAGTCATGAAAGGCAAGGACCTACATCCAAGACTGCTCTATCCAGCAAAACTTTCATTCAGAATGGATGGGCAGATAAAGTGCTTCTCAGATAAGGTCAAGTTCAAGGAGTTCATCATCACCAAGCCCTTACTATATGAAATGTTAAAGGGACTTGCCTAAGAAAAAGAAGATAAAAATATGAACAGTGAAAGGACAGCAAATTCACAGTTATTAACATCCACACCTAAAACAAAACCAGACTAAGCAGTCACCTCAAACAGGAGCAGAGCCACAGAAATGGAGGTCACATGGAAGGTTAGCAACAGAGGAGTGGGAAGAGAGGGTGGAGAGAAGGTACAGAGAGAATAAGTAGCATAGACAGTGGGGAAAAAATAGACAGGGAGAGGGCAAGAGTAGTGTGGGAAATGTAGAAGCTAAAGAACTTATGATACATAGACATGAACTAAAGAGGGGGAGTGTGGGTGGAAAGGGGTGTTCAGGGTGGAGGGGAATGAAGGGGGCAAATGGGAGAACTGTAATGGCATAATCAATAAAATATTTTTTTAAAAAACCAGAAATAATCAGAACTGCCAGAAAATCAAACTGTATAAAAGTCTGACAACCAAGGAGTTAAAAAAGAAATATTCATCCAACCAGTAGGAAGGGCAGAGATGGGCAGCCGGAGCAGAGAGGATCCATGGCAAGGTGGTGACTGGGAGACTGGGCAGTCCCACATTTGCGTGCGAATAACCAGAAGGAACAACTGGGGAGCAAGATGCATCTCACAACCCAGGATTCCAGTGCAGGGAAATAAAACCTCAAGACCTCTGACTGAAAAAACCTGTGGGGGTTGTGGTGGCAAAAGAAATGCCTAGCCTCATATGAGGAGAATTCATTGCGAGATCCGCAGGGTTCTAGAACATACACAAACCCACCTACCTGAGAATCAGCACCAGAAGGGCCCAATTTGCTTGTGGGTAGTGGAGGAAATGACTGAAGAGAGCTGAGCAAGTGGCATAGTTCCCTCTCAGACCCCTCCCCAAATACAGCACCACAACGCACCAAAGTGGCTTGCCCCGCCCCAGTAAATATCTAAGGATCCACCCCTTACTACATAGTAGGGGCACTGAGGAAAAAAAGTATGACCCCAATGAAAGAACAGATCAAAGCTCCAAAAATAAAACTAAGCAATGAAGAGATAGTCAACCTGTCAGATGCAGAGGTCAAAACACTGGTAATCAGGATGCTCAGAGAAATGGTTGAGTATGGTCACAAAATGGAGGAAAAAGTGAAGACTATGAAAGTGAAATAAAGAAAAATATTCAGGGAACCAACAGTGAAGGGAAGGAAACCAGAACTCAAATCAATGGTTTGGACCAGAAGGAAGAAAGAAACATTCAACCAGAACTGAATAAAAAAACAAAAACTCAAAAAAATGAGGAGAAATTTAGGAACCTCCAGGACATCTTTAAATGTTACAACATCCATCCAAATCATAGGGGTGCTAGAAAGAGAAGAGGAAGAGCAAGAAATGAAAAACTTATTTGAAAAAATAATGAAGGAGAACTTCCACAATCTGGCAAAGAAAATAGACTTCCAGAAAGTCCAGAAAGCTCAGAGAGGCCCAAAGAAGTTGGACCCAAGGAGGAACACACCAAGGCACATCATAATTACATTAGCCAAGATTAAAGAGGAGTCTTCAAAGCAGCAAGAGGAAAGGAGACGGTTACCTACAAAGGAGTTCTCATCAGACTGTCAGCTGATTTCTCAAAAGAAATCTTGCAGTCGAGAAGGGGCTGGAAAGAACTATTCCAAGTCATGAAAGGCAAGGACCTACCTCCAAGATTATTCTATCCAGCAAAGCTTTCATTTAGAATGGAAAGGCAGATAAAGCACTTCTCAGATAAGGTCAAGTTAAAGGAGTTCATCATCACCAAGCCCTTATTATATGAAATGTTAAAGGGATTTATCTAAGAAAAAGAAGATAAAAAATATGAACATTAAAATGACAACAAACTCACAGTTTTTAACAACCAAACCTAAAACAAAAACAAACTAAGCAAACAACTAGAACAGGAATAGAATCAGAGAAATGGAGATCACATGGAGGATTATCAGTGCAGGAGTGGGAGGGAGGAGAGGGAAAAGATACGGAGAATAAGTAGCATAAATGGTATGTAGACAAAAGACAGGGGGAAGTTATGAGAAGTATAGGAAATGTAGAAGCCAAAGAACTCATATGTATGACCCATAAACATGAACTAAAAGGGGGGAATGCGGGTGGGAGGGGATATGCAGGGCAGAAGGGAATAAGGGCGGGAGGGAATGGGACAACTGTAATAGCATAATCAATAAAATATATTTTAAGATAATAATAAATTCCTTTTAATAACCTACCTTCTCTTTTCTGCCATTAATGGATGGAAGGGTTCTATATTCACCTCCTTCTAAAAAACAGAATAAAAGTTTCCCTCTATTGCTCATAAGCAACTTATTTCATGTTAGTATTTCCCAAGGATATTTGACCTCAGAACACTAGCATACTTCTCAACCCCCTGCCTAATACTGTGTGGAGTATGTTTTCTGCAGGAGGCTAGTTTACAAAAACAAGGAGCACCATTACTCACTGTTGTAATTTCAAATGTCCTCCCTGAAATAGCAGCAGATATGATGAAAACTTCCCATCCATTATTAACCTGGTTTTTCTGTTCATATTTCATGGTCCTTTATATGTATGTTATACAAATCTTACTTAAAATAATTTTGGTCACAGATGAAACTAACTTGAGCTACTTTAAGCCAGGAAAGGTAGAGATTTATTTGGGGGGCTATAATGATATCCCAAGAGAAATATAAGGATGTAGGCATTTCAAAAGCAGGGATTGGGTCTGGCCAAATAAGGAAGTAGAACCAGGAAATAGAAAGTTTCATTACTTTTACTCTCTCTCTTTCTCCCCTGCACCCTCTCCCTGGGGTACATGATTTTTCATTCATGCATCTATGTGCAAATCTACTTCATTTTTCTTTCTTTGCAGATCCAAATGTCACTTAAAATATCCTACGGCTTGAGATTTAGATAATGTTGGCATAAACCATATTTTACATTCTTTGGGGCTCTGGAGGTTTCAGTGAGACTACAGATTTCTGAGTCAAGGGACAGTGAGTTAAGGGATGGGGCAGCTGATGTTCTTTTAGCCACCCCTGGCTCTGGTTCCTGTTTCCATGTGTAGTAGATCTTGTCGAAGGTTTTGGGGTTTATATCACAGCAATATAATCAGCTGACTGCTGGGGATACCTTCAGTGACTCCTGAGAAATTTCCTTTGGTCCTTCACCCACAAAATTTCTTCCACTTCAAACATTCCTGCTGCATTCTTTCTCTTTCTCTCTGAAAGACAGAAACAGATCTTTCTGGTGTCGTACAGAGTAGTTTTAGCATCTCCTTTGTTTCTGTCACTCTGATACTTAGTGCCCTGAGGAGTTTATATTCTATCTCAAGCAACTCAAACAAGGATATATCTTTTTAAGTTTGTATTAGTTTGCTAGGGCTGCCATAACAAAATACTACAGATTAGGTGGTTTAAAAAAAAGATATTTATCTTCTCACACTCTGTAGGCTAGAAGTCTATAATCAAGATGTCAGCAAGGGTTGGTTTCTTCTGAGAGTCGTGTGGGAAACATCTGTCCCAGGCCTCTCTCCTTTCCCCTATGTGTATACCAGTATCCATTTTTTTTGTTCTTAGAAGGACATCAGTCATATTTGATTAGGATCCACCCTAATCACCTCATTTTAATTACTCCTTTAAAGATCATCTCTCTAAGTACAATTACATTCAGAGGTACCGGGAGTTAAGAGTTTAATATATGAATTTCTGGGGGGACATAATTCAGCTCATAGCACTGGTATTTATCAGTAAGATAATTCATGTTTTCCTTTGTTACGTTTGCTTCTTAGTGTGTATGGGGGAGAGAAAAGTCCTCCTTGCAGCAACTCAGCTTAACTAGGCAGACTTAGCTGATTGCAGTTGGGTTTCAATTCCAGATCCCCAGAAGGGAGAATCAGATGGGTGGAAGTTAGATTAGATATCCATCCCTGGTTACATACTGGGCTGATGGGGCCCATTCCTGTTGCCGGAGAAGTGAGAGCAAGAACTGGTCAGTTACCTGAAACACTATCTACCATTAAAAGGCCAGTGTAAATTAATATTTATTTAGAATTGAGTAGAAAACAGCAATATGGTGTATTTTCCAATTTGTATGGCTAAAACTAACTTCAATAGTAGAACTTATTTTTGTGAATTTATTACTTAGAAAATTTTATGATTGATCAAGACTTAAAAGAGAAAGAACTTGAAATGAATAGTTTATTTAATGTTGAAATAATTGGTGCACTTAAGCTTCTAAAATGAAGTTCTAGAACTACAAAGCAAAATGAACTTGTGGTTAAATATTGCAACTTGCTTTGTCCCAAATTACCTAAGTACTACATAGGTGCTAATGAAATCTCCAACTTGAGGAGACATGCAACAAAAATTGCATCACTCTGGTTCTGAGTGCTGTTGTAAGCAGTGATTTTTTTTCCATCCGTAGTTTTTTCCTTTAAATTACTACCTTGTGCCAAATTAAGAGATATGAATTTGCAAATAGCTTCATCTTATGTGCCAGCAATAATAACTAGACTTCCCAAGGAAACGTAAACTCAGCTACCTTTTTGAAATAATGTTTCCTATTTCTTTCTTGAACTTTATACCTGTGTCACTACAACTTATTTTTTTCTGTGACATATGTTAGAAAGAGATTTCCTGTGTCTGAGGATGTCATGGCCAGTATCTTTAACACCAAAGAAGTTGTAATTAGCTGGAAACATGGCTGGAAGTCACGCTTTCTGAGTAGCAACATGCCCTTACTTCTGGCATGAAAAACAGTGGCAAGCTTTTATATCTCTCCCTACCCCTCCAATTCTTTCCTCCTCAGCATTGTATAGTTATTAGGAGTTCGGGTTTCAAAATTATGAAATATTGGGTTCAAATCCCAGTTCAACCTATGCTAGGAGTGAGTTCTTTGGTAAGTTACTGGGCTTCTGAGCTTAGAGTCTTCATCCATAGGGAGGGATAATAAACTTATTACAAGGTAGGGCAAAAAGTAGATTTATAGTTGTGAGTATGCCAAACAGAGTTTATTCTTGTATTATTATTTATTAATTATTGGGTTCTTTTTTAGTCAGTGTAATAAATGATGTTTATGACTTCTTTAAATTTACATAGCACTCCAACATATTATACCCTATGAACTGCAAAGAATCAAATACATTTACAGTACTATCATTGGTCACCAATATGGAAAGGGAAAGGAAAGTTTACAATTGTGAGAATATACAAATGTTTTCATTAAGGCAGTATTGACCCAGGTGACCATGTTGTATCTGTACCCTCAAACACCTCACAACTCTGGAATGCCCACCGTGATGAACATGTGTCAGTATACAGTATTTTCTAAAGTCTCACATGTTCTTCATTTTCTAGTTCATGTGGTGAACTGGGAGTAGGCAGTTGGTCATAGACATTGTGCCCTCCCTTCCTTGTCTGACCAAAATTGAAGCAATCACATCCACTGGCAGCCAGCTCTAGCCTTAGCTTCTTCCTCCGAAGTGGCCAGCTGAGGACTGACTTCAACAAGATCCAATGCTGACAGCAGTGCTGTATTGTGTATATCCTCAGTAATATATTGGATACATGTCTTCTCAATAGGTCAGTCACCCTACAACAGGCGTTCCTGTGGCTGGAGCTGGTATAGGGCCAATTGCATCAATATCAAAACTCAGAGGGATTGGCCTTTGTCTTTGGCCAATCAACAAGTCAAATGACTGTTCCATGACCTTCTGGATACCAAGTCTACCTATGCCTCTCATGGAAAAATACTGGATATCATAATTCTTTTAAATAAAATGTTCAAGAGGGGGTTCCACATCTCTTAGACCAATACACACGATACTTGGGGGAGGAGATACAAGGTTTGATCCAGGAAAATCCTGGGAGATGTGGTCCCTTGTCCTGTAGTCTTCTAAGGAGAAATGAAACCAGCTGTCCATGGAGAGAGACATCCAGGTGAAGTGGTGAGGGGTGCACCGATGTCAGCATGGGCATCAGCCCAAGTCACAAAAAGGTCTGGGTAGTGCCAGGCGTGGCCACTAATGGTACCAATTGCCAGGCTGTGGTCTCCACCCACTGTGACCCTGCTGTAGCCACTTGATATTGCTCTACAAACTACCTCAGCCAGTTCCTGGTTGGCCAGGCCCACTTGGCGAGGATTCACTGTTGGGTTGTTGTAGAAGTCATCTTTGGCTACTGAAGTTAAACTCAAATCTCTAAAGTCTTTTCAGCAGCAGTCCAAATTGGAGAGCCTTTTTATCAAGCCAGCTTCTCTTACAGTGGCAAGACCATGTTCCACTCCTTTTCTCTGCTGCACCTGTGCAGTGGGGCTCCAATTATAGCCACAGAGAGGATGAACTTTTTGAGGACGAAGATGCACTTGAGTCTGGAGATGGGAGAAGCTGCTTCTTAGGGACATGATGGGCAGCATGGGATGTACCAAGCGACAGGCTGCTCCATGCTGCCTTGAATACCCAATTATTGTATTATTTCCCATGCAAACAGCAGTAAACCTATTTTTGCCCCACCCTGTGTTTGTGATGTGCTTAGCAAGACCCTGGGGCATAGTAAATGCTTAACACGTAATAGCAATATGTATTTAAAAATAATGTTAATCATTATTTTCAATGCTAGAACTGGGGAAACAAAGATGAGGTATGATCACTGTCTTGAAGGAACTCATAGGCCAACAGAGTGTGGGACTCAAAAAGTATCACTTTAAATGAATCTTTCTATTAGGAGGGCATTTGGTACTTTGTAGAGGTTCTTGGTATTTCCATTAAGTAATACATTATTATTTAAAATACACATAAATAAACTTCATTCTTAATTTTGGATTGTAAGAATTTTATCCCCAGAGCCAGGTTTTATGACTCACTAGAACAGTAGGTGTTGGCATTCTCTGCCCTGTTCTTAGTTCTTTCCAGACACATAGGCTGCCAGGCTCTTTCCTAAGTAATGGGTAGAGGACAGGCAGATGGGCACTGCTCTCTAAGTGATGGAATATATTTAACCTAGGAGATTGTCTCTGGTGCCTTTAGAGGTTTAGAGGAGGGACTAGAATGTGAGAAGCAAACTCAGAAATCTATCCAGAACTGAAGCAAAGAAAAACACTCAAGTCATTGAGTTGGCACCCAAGACCAGATTTCCTCCAAACATCTGTACCTTGGGGGAAGAGAGAACAGAGAAATTTAGGAGCTTAAGAGATCTGGGTAGGAGCTCCTATCAGCAGCCTGACCTTCACAAGAACAGACTAACGGTGGGTAGGACAAGGTGAGAGAGGTGAAGAGAACAGTGCTACCAATGCACTAGCCCAGTGGCCTCTAAATCATTTTGACTGTTGACATTTATTTATTTATAAATTACATACATGTGTCTATTTTTAGGAACATCTCAATGCACAATAAAGATCATCCTTAATCATAATTTCAATTTAAAATACTTTAAAAAGTAATTTAAAATTATTTTGGGTGGCTTCTTGCCAGATTTGATTATACTTTTGTTACTATTTTAAAAAGATAGGTCAATGAGGAATATAACAGGTTGTATTTCTTTCTAGTTGTTTGGTGTTGTGCTTGCTTTGTTCATGTTAATGTTACTTCCCCTTTAAAGCCATCATGCAAGGGTTAGTAGGTTAGTAATTCATTAACGCACTTAATTGGGTGCATATAGACAGAAATACATTACTATGTACTGAAATCCAACAAAACCTTAGGATACTCTTTTTATTTCTTTTGATTTGTAAAACTCTTCTTTCCTCAGGTTACCTTGCGAATCAGATGGAATTGAGGTCCTCCCCTAAGATTCAAAGGATGAACTGTCACAACCAAACCCTTCCTTTTTCCGAAATGATATTGAAGAAGTTTGGGAGAAGCTAAGGAAGTAACACTTTGCTTCTTACAATAAAGAAGAAGAGAAACAGATTGATGTGTAGGGCTGCAGAGAAGAGAAAGAGGAGAGGTTAAAGAGATGTGGGCAATTACCAGGAGGGGTGGGTTTTGGGAGAAAGGGATGAATAAAGGATCTTTTCAGGAGGTTTTACTACGTGAAATTGGTGTGATCTGTCCTTTATACCTCCATATCTTTTATTTTGGTTATCCATTTTTGACTAAATACAAATGCTGTATATTTTTATTTTAAAAATATAAAAAATAACACTATCTCTCATCCTGCATGATCTTCTCCCAAGGTGACCTTGACACATTCTCTTCACTTGGAGAGGCTAATAACATATGGCAAATATATGTGTGAAAAGATGTTCACTACCACTAGTCATTAAGAAAATACAAATTAAGGCCATGATGAGATATTTCTAACACATCTATTATAACAGCTAACATTTAAAAAATAGTGGCAACACCAATGGGCAGTTTCTTAAAAAAACTAAACATATATTTAAATTACATTCCAGCAGTCATACTTCTTGCATTTATGGCATAGAAATGAAAACTCGGATTCACACAAAAATCTTTAGATAAATGTTCATGGCAGCTTTATTCGTAATAACTCCTAATTGTAAACAATCCAAACGTCCTACAATAGGTGACTAGTTAAATACACAGTGGTATATCCATATCAGTGAATCCTACTTAGCAATAAAAAGGAATGGACTACATATTGATACAAAAAATAACTTGGATGGATTTCAAGGGCAGTATGCTGACAGAAAAACATTAATCATAAGAAGACACATACTATATTATTTTATTTATATAACATCCTTTTTTAATAAAGTATTTATTTTTAGAGAGAGGGTAAGAGAAGGAGAGAGAGAGGGAGACACACATCAATGTGTGGTTGCTTCTCACATGCCCCCTACTGGGGACCTGGCCCACAACCCAGGCCCATGCCCTGACTAGGAATTGAACCAGCCACCTTTTAGTGTGCAGGCCAGCGCTCAATCCACTGAGCTACAGGAGCCAGGGCTATTTATATAATATTCTTAAATATAACCAAATTATAAGGATGGAGAACAAACTAGGGGGTACCAGGTTTTAGGGATGGTGCGGGGAGCTTGTGACAATAAAGGGGAGTGTAAGAGAGATCTTCATGCTAATAGTTCTGTCTTAATTGTGGTGGTAGCTCTGTGAATATGTACAAGTGATCAAATGGCACAGAACATGACAACGTCAGTATCCTGGTTTTGAGTAAATATAATTATAAGATGTAACTAGTGGGAGAAACTGGGTGAAAGGTATGCGAGACCTCTCTGTATTATCTTTACAATTTTGTGTGAATCTTTAATTATTCCAAAAATGAAAAGTCAAAAGAATGGAAGAGACTAAATTTCGATTACCTTTGTCAGCTTTGTCTCTGCTTCTTTTTCATGTATATTTCATTGATGATGCTATTACAGTTGTCCCATTTTTCCCTCCCTTTATTCTCCTCTGTCCTTCACACCCCTTCCCACCCACCTTCCCCCACCTTAGTTCATGTCCATGGGTCGTACATATAAGTTCTTTGACTTCTCCATTTCCCATACTATTCATAACCTCCCCCCTGTCTATTTTGTACATACCATTTATGCTTCTTATTCCCTGTACCTTTCCCCTCTCCTCCTTCCCCCTCTGCACTAATAATCTCCATGTGATCTCCATTTCTGTGATTCTGTTCCTGTTCTAGTTGTTTGCTTAGTTTGTGTTTGTTTTTGTTTTTTTAGGTTTAGTCCTTGATCATTGTGAGATCATTGTCATTTTACTGTTCATAGTTTTGATCATCTTCTTTTTCTTAGATAAGTCCCTTTAATATTTCATATAATAAGAGGTTGGTGATGATGAACTCCTTTAACTTGACCTTATCTGGAAGCACTTTATCTGCCCTTCCATTCTAAATGATAGCTTTGCTGGATAGAGCAATCTTGGATGTAGGTCCTTGCCTTTCATGACTTTGAATAGTTCTTTCCAGCCCCTTCTCACCTGCAAGATTTTTTTTTTTTTAGAAATCAGCTGATAGTCTCATGAGAACTCCTTTGTAGGTAACTGTCACCTTTTCCTCTTGCTGCTTTTAAGATTCTCTCTTTTACGATTTCATTATTTTTGCCTCAGCGCACCTGTTACATAGTAAGGGGCGGAGCCTTAGGTATTCACCAGGGCAGGGCAACCCATGTTGCTGTGTTGTGATGCTGTATGTTGGGGAGGAGACCCAGAGGGAATAGTGTGGCTTGCTCTGCTCTCTGCCAGTTTTCAGTCATTTACCCCACTTCTCACAAACAAATTGGGCCCTTCTGGTTCTGATTCCCAGGTGGATGGGTTTGTGTACATTCTAGGACCTTGTGGGTCTTTCCAATGAACTCTCCTGTGAGGCTGAGAGTCTCTCCCGTTGCTGCCTCAACCCCCACAGGTGTTTTCAATCAGAAGTTTGAGGCTTTTTTCCCGTGCTTGAACTCTGGGTCGTGTAGTCTATCTCGCTCCCCAGTTGTTCCTCCTGGTTTATCTGCATGCGAATGTGGGACTGCCCAGTCCACAATCCACCACCTTGCCAGGTCCACCAGCTGCCACTCTAACAATAATTGAGAAAGGGGTGTTAAAATCTCCAGATACAATTGTAAAATATATTTATGAATTTGTTCTGTTCTCCTTTCAGTTCTGTCAGCTTGCTTCACATTTTTTTATGATTAGATGATAATCCTACCTAAAAATCCTACATATTTATGTAGGATTATTAGGTTTCCTCAGTGAATTTAACCCCTTTATCATATTTGAAATAACCCTTTTTCTCCTTAGTAATATTCTCTTATCTAACACCTATTTTGTCTGATATTAGTATAGCCACTCCAGATGTCTTTTGATTAGTGTTATCATGGTGTATCCTTTTCAATCCTTTTACTTTTAACCTATGTGGGTCTCTATATTTAAAGTGTGCTTATTAAAGGCAGCAGAGTTGGGGTTTTTGCATTTTTATCCAACCTAACAATCTTCATGAGACCACTAAACTCTACCTGGGTTACCCTTCTCTTCACCATGGCCTTCAAACTATCTGTTTGCTTGCACAAAAGAATTTTAGGATAAAAATACTGAGCTAAATAGACATTTAGAATACATCTAATTAAACTCCCTCATTTAAATGAAGCAAGGGTGGCTTAGGATGTTAAATAACTAATCCATTTGTGTACCCTGAGAGTAACTGAGGCAAGCTCAAAATGAGGTTTCCTGATTTGGATTTATTCAGATAAAACATGCTCTTAATTTCATAGTGATCAGGTTTCACTAGCTGTTGGATAGTATGTTGCAAACCCTTACTTATGAATATCTGTAGATACATAGTGCGCATTTGGCTGCATGTGCAAGTTCCTACTTGTAACAGTTTGATCACCTTCCTCATTTTATGATCTTTGAACATTAACCCTTGGTGAGTGAAATTAACACCTGCATTAAAAAAAGGTCTTTTTAACTTAAATCTGACACTAAAACCAATCACTCCTTCCTAGAGTCTCTCTCTCCTCCTTTAGCAACTCCCTCCCTCCATCTCTCCCTTTCTCATTCCTTCCTCAGTCATAGGCAATGTGATTTTGAAGTAAAAATCACAGTCTTCAAAACTTACTGGTGTGCAATGACTCTGTATAGTGCTGTGGTCTTGAGACTGGTGGCTATGTTAAATTTTAAGCAAAGAGAAGTGGACTCCATGTTTTCATATATCTTAATTTACTCTTCTTTTGTAGCACATCCTTTAGTAGTTTAATTTTACATTCTGGTAGGTTTCCTCAACTCTGCTTTCCAACTCCTGTTGACTTTATTTCTGTTATATTACTATCATGTTTTTATTTTCCAGTATCTTTTCTATTCTCCAAAATTTCCACTTCATTTTTTTTCAGGGACAATTTTCATTTATTTGCTGATGACTCTGACTAAATACACTTCAAACATAGCAGAAGTTAGAGTCTGGTGAAGCCATTTCATAACAATAGCTAAAAGAGGTCCATGGAGAGTGACAAGAGCTTCATCTCAGGCTGAGGCCCTGGCTCTAAGTAGCTGCTGGGTGGACCTGGTCCTTCTGGCCTTGATGGGAACCTCCGAGTAACAAGCTCTCATACTTGTGTTTGATGTGTTTCCTCAGCTTCCCCTGGTTTTGTTCATAGATCACTCCCATGCCTTAATCAAAGGGGTGCTGGAAGAACAGGGCTTCCTGTTCTTCCCCCAGTGTAGGGGCAGGCAAGGAATAAGTACACAGGAAATCAGTAAGAGTGTAGAAGACATCACCGTGAACTTACTTGACAAAATTGACATTTGTAGATCACTTGGCCTAAAAAAAACTGAATGCACATTTTCTTCAAGTGTAAATGGCACATTTACCAAGTTAGACCATATCCTGGGTCCTTAAAAAGTATGAAATTTAAACAGATTTGACATATACAAAATGTCTTCTATCCACAATAGAATTAAGTCAGAAGTCAATAAACAATAATATGTGGAAAAATCCCCAAATATTGGTAAACTAAATTATGCACTTGTAAATACAATGGAATAAAATGAGAAATTAGGAAGTATTTTGAAGTAAATGATGAAAACACATACTAACATTTGTGAGATAGATATATAGTTAAGTTCAGAATGCTCTAATATTGTAATGCTAGTAGGTAAATCACTTCAAAAACTACTACAATAGTTAAAAAATAAAAGTATTAAAAATTACCATAACAATTTGTTAATGGATGCAGAAGGTAAAAAGTTGTAAATTGTAACATCAAAATCAAAATGTTGGTTGAGGGAAAATAAAAATGTGGAGCTTTAGTATGTGTTTGAAGTTAAGTTGTTAACAGCTTAAAGTAGACTATTATAATTATAAGATGTTTTATGTAAGCCTCGTGGTAGCTGCGAAGCAAAATACCTATGTAGATACACAAAAGATTAGTAGAAAGGAATCTAAGCATACTACTATAGAAATTGCCAAATCATAAAGGAAGAGAAGAATCAAGTAACAAAGGAATTATAAGATAGCCAGAAAACAAATAAGAAAATGACAATAGTGAGTCCACACTTATCAAAAATTACTTTAACTGTAAATGGACTAAAGTCTCCAATCAAAAGATACAGAGTGGGTGAATGTATAAAAAAATAAGA
Source organism: Carollia perspicillata (assembly GCA_004027735.1). Taxonomy (NCBI): domain Eukaryota; kingdom Metazoa; phylum Chordata; class Mammalia; order Chiroptera; family Phyllostomidae; genus Carollia; species Carollia perspicillata. The sequence goes on from PVKM010011100.1 coordinate 14,259, forward strand.
CCCAAGTATATGCTGCCTACAAGAGACTCTCCTTAACTTTAGGGCCATAAATAGACTTGAAAGTGAAGGGGCAAGAAAAGATGTTTTGTGCAAGTGGAAAACAAAAGAGAACAGGGGCTGTTATACTTAGACAAAATAGACTTCAAACCAAAACTTACAAGAGACAAAAAAGGTCATTATGTAATGATAAAGGGGTCAATTCATCAAGAGGATATAACAACTGTAAAAATTTATGGCCCAACATTGGAGAATCTAAATATGTAATGTAAATAACAGATCCGAAGGGAGAGAGTGCAATACAATAATAGTAGAGGACTTCATGCATATATGGTCAATAAATTTATGACAAAGGAGCCAAGAATGTACAATGGGGAAAGGATAGCCTCCTCAATAAGTCGTGTTAGGAAAACTGGATAGCCAGTTTTCCATTCATGCAAAAGAATGAAATTGGCCCACACACAAAAAACCAACTCGAAATGGATTAAAGACTTGAAAGTAAGACACAAAACCATATCACTCCTAGAAGAAAACATAGGCAGTAAGCTGCTTGACATTGGTATTGGTAATGATTTTCTTTTCAGGTTTGATATCAAAAGCAAAGGCAACAAAATAAAACACAAGTGGGACTACATCAAACTGAAAAGCTGTGTACTGTGATGTATATTTGAAAGTTGCTAAGAGAATAGATCTTAAAAATTCTCATTATAAGAAAATATTTTGTAACTGTGTGGTAATGGGCATTGACTAGACTTGTGGTGATCATTTCACAATGTATACATATATTGAATCATTATGTTGTATACCTGAAACCAATAAAATATTACATGTCAGTTATGTCTCAATCAAAAATAAACTCAATGAAATCAGAGACTATCTCCGCTTTTTTTCCCATTATACCTCCAACACCTGGCACAGGGTCTGCCTGGCGTAGAGTCAGCATTCAATACACATGTATTGCATGAATTGAACCAAACTCTATTTGACTTAGTGATCTCGGAAAATTTATTCTTTTCTTTAAGCATTAGTTTCACTGTCTGCAAAATGAGGGCTGTGGGCTAGATACTCTCCAGGGTCTTCTTCAGTTCTGGAAGCTTATGGTTTACTTTTTTTAAACCTCAGTCCTACTCCCAATAACATTCCTCCCTGATGAGAAAAATAGTAGGGTACTTAAATACCTTGCTTTCAACAATGGATACATCACCAGACAAGGGAACATTTGGACTGTACACATTTGTCCAGATGGATCTAACAGATATATGCAGAATATTCCATCCACATTAGACTGGATGTACCTAACAAAGGCACACAGGGTATTCCACCCAGCAGCAGAATACACATTATTTTCAAGTGCACATGCACATTCTCCAGGACAGATCATAGGTAAGTCACAAAACAAACCTTAGAAAATGTAAGAAGATTGAAGTAACACTACATTTTCTAACCACAATAGTATGAAACTAGAATTAATAACAAGGAACAAGATAGAAAATTCACAAATATATAGAAGTTTAATAACATACTCCTTAACAGCCAGTGGGTCAAAGAAGAAATCAAAAGGGGAATTTTAAATATCACAAAACAAATGGAAAAAAAAATGCAGTATTTTTTCAAAACTTATGGGATGCAGCAAAAGCAGTTCTAAAGGGGAAGTTTTTATGATAAATGCCTACATGAAAAAATGTAACCTAACTTTTCAATTAATCTAATCTTTCATCTCAAGAAACTAGAAAAGGAACAAACTAAGTCCAAAATTAGTAGAAAGAAGGAAATAACAAAGATTGAAGCGGAAATAAATAAATAGAAACTAAAAAAATAAAGGTCAGTGCAACTAAACTGTTTCTTTAATAATTAAAAAAATTTAAACCTTTAGCTAGACTAGAAAAAGAGAAGACACAAATAAAATTAGAAATGAAAGAGGAGACATTTAACATAGAAATATTAAGTATCATAAGGAACTACTATGAACAATTATATACCAACAAAGCATGTAACCTAGAAGAAATGAACAAATTCTTAGAATTATACAACCTATCAAGACTGAATAATGAGGAAATAGAAAAACTGAGCAGATCAGTTACTAGTAAGGTAATTGACTCCATAATCAAAAACCTCCCAACAAAGAAAGGCCCTGGATTTTGACCATGTGGCTTCAATAGTGAATTTTACCAAACACTGAAAGAAGATAAAAAAAAAAGAATAAAAGACCAGATGGCTTTTTACGAGTGGATTCTACCAAACATTAAAAGAAGAATTACTACCTATCCTTCTTCAACTCTTGTATAAAATTGGAGAGGAGGGAATACTTTCAAACTCATTTTATGAGGTCAGCATTACCTTGATACAAAAGCCAGAAAAGATACTACAAGTAAAAATTATAGGCCAATATCCCCAATGAACATAGATGCAGAAATCCTCAAAAGACATTAGCAAACAGAACTCAGTACTACATTAAAAGATTTACACACCATGATCAAATAGGATTTGTTCTTGGGATGTAAGGGTGGTTCAACATGCAAATCAATAAATGTAATACACTGCATAAACAAAATGAAAGATAATAATCATATGATCATTTCAATAGACATAGAAAAAGCATTTGACAAAATTCAACAACCTTTCGTGATAAAAACTCTCATCAAATTAAGTATAGAAAGAATGTGCCTCAAAATAAAAAAGATCTTATATGACAAGTCCACAGCTAACACCATACTCAATGGTGAAAAGCTAAATGGTTGTCTTCTAAGTTTAGGAACTAGACAAGGGAGCCCACGCTCATCGCTTTCATTCAAAATAGTACTGGAAGTCCTACCCTGAGCAATTAAGCAAGAAAAATAAATAAAAGGAAGAAATAAAAATTGTCTGTAAACCTTAAAGTTCCTACAGAAAAAATATGTTGGAACTAATAAATGAATTCGGTAAAGTTTCAGGATATAAAATCAATATATAAAGATCAGTTGCAATGCATTTTTATACATTGACAGAAAACCAAAAGAAAGACAAATTAAGAAAATAATCTTTTTTTGAATTGCATTAAAAGAATAAAACACTCAGGAAAAAAATTAATCAAGGAGGTCAAAGATGTGTGCACTAAAAAGTATAAGACATGGATGAAAGAAATTGAAGAAGACACAAGACCCAATGAAATGAAAAGATGTCCTATGCTCATGGATAAGAAAACTGACATTGTTAAAATGTCCATCATACCCCAAGCTTCTGCACAGCAAAGAAAACCATCAACAAAATGAAAAGGCAGCCTATATAATGGGAGAAAATATTTGCCAACCACATATTGATAAATGGTTAATGTCCAAAATATTCAAGGTACTCACATAACTCATAGCAAAAAAAAAAAAAAAAAAAGCCAGATAAAATATGGGCAAAGGAGCAAAGGACCTGTACAGACATTTTTTAAAAAAGAGACATGCAAATAACCAACAGGTACATGAAGAAGATAATCATAACAGAAATGCTCATCAAAGTCAGTGAGATATCATCTCTTACCTGTTAGAATGGCTATTATAAAGAAGAGATAAAAACTGGCTATAATGTGGAGAAAAGGAAACCCTTGTACACAGTTGGTGGGAAGGTAAACTGATATAGCCGATATGGAAAACAGTACAGAAGTTCCTCAGGAAATTAGAATTTGAACTACTATATGATCCAGCAATCCTACTTTCGGGTATGTATATCCAAAGGAAAATAAATCATATCCCAAAGAGATATCTATACTCCCATGCTCATTGCAGCATATTGACAATAGCCAAGGTATAGAAACAGCATAAGCGTTCACCAGTGAACAAATGGATAAAGAAAATATGATATATATTAGCCAATGGAATATAATTTATATACATATGTGTGTGGACACACACAAAAACATTGGAGAACTATTCAGCCACGAGGAAAAAGAAAATTCTGTCATTTGCAACAATCTGAGTGAAATTGGGGGGGAGTGAGTTAATTGAAATAAACTAGACAATGACAAATACTGCATGGTATAATATATGGGAACTAAAAAAAAAAATGAGAGATGAATACACAGAAAGTAGAATGGTGGTTTCCAGAGACTAAGGGACTTGGAAGATAGAGGCTGATCAAAGGATAAAAACTTCCAGTTAGCTGTAATATGAGTAAAGTCTGAGAACATAAGATATAACATGATGAATATAGTTGATAATTCTGTATTGTATAATTGAAATTTGCTAAGAAACAGTGTTCTTACAAAAAGCAACAAGAACAAAAACAAAAGCAAGGTAAACGTGTGAGGTGATGAATGTGTTAAGTGATGGCGGGAATCCTTTTACAATGTATGTTTTTATCAAATCATCACGCTGTACACTTCAAATGTATTATAATTTTTTGTTAATTATGAGGCATGGCCTCCAAAATATAGGAATTATCTTCTGGAGGGCAGGCCCCTCATAGTGCAGACTTCCCCGGCTAGGTGAGTGTTCTAGGGGCCCCATCTGTACCAGCTGGTGTTGTGGGAGGCTACGTCCACCTCCAGTGAATATTTTTTGAAGACTCTTTTAATGTGTTTATCCATTTCATGATGGGTGATTTACGAGTGCACCTGCCCATATGGCACTGAGTGTTCAGAAGTTTTTGACTCAAAACGTCATGACCCCTGTGTCCTACATTCCCTATTCACCTGATCTCACCCTGAGTGACCTTATTTTTGTTTCTCCAGATGGAAAAAGTCCTCAAAGGGAAATGTTTTGGTGATGTGGAAGAGGTGAAAGAAAAAATGGGAGAAGCACTAAGAGGCATCAAAATCAATGAGTTCAAAGCTGTTTTAAGCAATGGAAAAAACATCTCAGTAGGTATGTTGCATCAAATGGAGAGTACTTTGAAGGTGACTGAAATTTAAACATGCAAGAATAAATACACAATTTTTATAAGTAAATTCTGGTTTATTTGGGTTCCCCATCGTATATTCAGTATAGCTTTAAAAAGTCATCAACATATCCCAGATCATTTAGGTTTTCTCCTGTATTATCTTTTAGGAGTTTTATGGCTTTGCATTTTACCTTTAGGTCTATGATCTATTTTGACTTAATTTTTGTGAAGGGGTAAGGTCTATATCTAGATTCATATTTTTTACATGTCTAGTTGTTCTAGCACCATTTGTTGAAAATCGTATTTTTGTCCCATTGCATTGCCTTTTCTGCTTTGTCAAATATCACTTGACTATATTTATGTGAGTCTGTTTCTGAGCTCTCTATTCCATTCCATTAATCTACTCGTTTATTCTTCTGCCGATACCTCACTGTTCTGATTACTGTAGCTTTATAGTAAGTCTTGAGGTTGGGTAGTGTCAGTCCTCCAAATTTGTTCTTCAGTATTGTGTTGGGACTATAGCTTCTTTATAACACCTAATATTTTAGTGAGCTTGCCACTTGTAAATACTTTTTATATAGTAACACATTGAATTTTCACAAAACATTATAAGGTAGGTACTATTTAGAGGTGGGGAAATAGTTACAGAGATATAAACAACCCAGCTCTAGAACTCTGTGTTTAGTCTTTACATTATTCTGTCTTAGATGAACAAACCTTTGATCCTTGAATTGATATTATTATTATAGATTCTGTTATTTAGCTATTTCTGTTTATACTTGTTATTGTTAAGGAGATACTTTTTAAATTCCTTTTAATAGACTTCTGGCCAAGATGGAAGCATAGGTAGACACACTGTGCCTTCTTGCACAACCAAAAGAAGCACAACAACAAATTTAAAAACAAAAAACAACCAGAACTCACAGAAAATCAAACTGTATGGAAGTCTGACAACCAAGGAGTTAAAAAAGACACATTCATCCAGACCGGTGGAAAGGGTAAAGATGGGGAGACAGGCAACTGGGCAGAGAGGACTCGAAGGAAGGCAGTGGCTAGAGGACTGGGGCAGGCAAGGAATAAGTACACAGGAAATCAGTAAGAGTGTAGAAGACTAGGGCAGGCTGTTTTTATGCTACCATGTTAGAGTTCAGTCTGGCCCACAAACCCTAAAATATTTACTCTCTGATCCTTGTGGAAAAATTTGCTGAGCCCTGTTCTAGAAAATAATCTTATTACTAAGTTTTCAGGTCATGTTGTCCTCAAGTACTTAAAACTTTTATTTCTGTATCAAATCAAAGGCATTTTTATTGTTCCTCCAACCTTTTGTTAACCTGAAGATAGCAATCTCTGGTCATAGTTAAGAAAGCAAAGTCTCTAAAACTCTTCACCTTTGTGAAGTCTTTCCCATTCTCAGTCATACTTGCTCCCTTTTCTGTGCTTCTACGTCAGTTATTATAACTACAGTACTTAATGTAGTTTGCTTCACGTAATAATTACTAGTCACAATTGCCCTTGGATTTAGCAAGTCCTGGAGCTGAGTATATACTTACTTAACAAGCATTTATTAAATACTTTCAAAGTGTCAGTGTTCTGGATACTGGAGATAAAAAAATAAATACAGCAACTTTTGATTAATATGTACCCCTTTTAATTAGGTACAATTTTTTAAAAAAAGCAGCTGAGCATGGAGTATGGGCCTATGGCCCCTGCAACAATTGCAGCATAATCACTGTTAAGTGCTAGGGTAACATCCATGCCTACTGAATCAGAATCTCTGGAGGTGGGGCCCAGTAACTTGTGTTTTTGATCAGTATTCGATATGTTAGCAGGAAAGTTTGAGAATCACTACATCAGTAGGTAGAAAAGACTGTTTCTAAACGTTTAAGTATTCTGAGAGTAAAGACAGATCTCACATGATCTCCTTTAATATAAACCAATTTCTGTCAAAATGTGACCTTGTGACCTGGCCACGTGGCTCAGTTGGTTGGAGTGTAGTGCAGTGCACCAAAAGGTTGCAGGTTCGATTCCAGTCAGGGCACACACTTAGGTTTCAGGTTTGATTACTGGTCAGGGTGCGTATAAGAGGCAACAGATCAATGTCTTTCACATCAATGTCTTTCTCTCTCTCTCTTTGCCCCTTTCCCCCTTCCTTTCTCTTTAACATATCCTCAGGTGGGGATTAAAAAAAAAGTGACCTAGTATTGCTAACTCCTTCCTTCCAAAAGATTACAAGACATACTTAACTGGGAACATGAACATTCCTCCTATCTCTTTCTAAACTAGTCTTTTTTACCATTGCAACTCTGTACCTGACACAGTTCCTAGCACCTAGTAGATATCAGTTCTTTGTGTTGAACTGTTGAATATTCAAAGTAAAACCTCTCCAAGTTGCCCTAGTACATAGAAATAGGAGTTTTTCCATTTTCAAACTGACATGGTATGAGGATCATTTATGTATAAGGAAGATAACACACCCAGGCAAATGTTAGTCAACCCCCACTTTGTTTCCTTCCCCTTAAAAACCCTTCCTACTACCTCTTAGGGCCACTACTCTTGTAGGAATATCAACCTCCTCCTCAAGGCTACACTAGACCAAACAGAGCCCAGTGGACCAGTAGAAAGGTCAGGCATTACGGATTCTTCATTATTGTACATAATTTCTAAAAGCTTTACTCTTCAGAGAGCCTAAATTACATTTTAAAAAGAATTAGCAACCTCTGATGATAGATACTCCAGAATCTACAATGAGAGCCTTATAACAATGGACTTTGCTATTCCTGACACAGATCTACCCCTCCCATTAGAACTCCAAATTATTTTGCTGGAGGCTACAACATTCTGAGCAGTTTGTTGGGAGCTGACGGCAGGTGGGGATAAGTCATCCTGTACAAGCTTAGCAGGGCTGAGCCGCTGCAGCTTGTTGGGCAAGCCTTTGATACAGACTGGTTAGACAGGTTCCAGACCTACAGAAGAACCGGTTTGACTGGCTTGTTATGCCAACATATTCTGGTTTAATTCCATGTTCCACAGTCTGTAGAAACCTGCCCAGCCAGTTAAATGAAAGGCATATTAGGTTATCCATTGCACACTGTATATAGCTTAGATGCAGCAACACTCTTCCACATAGCAGTCGTGTCTAGCAAACTCTAGCATGATCCAGAGAGGTGGCTTCCACCTGAGTTACTGTTTAAGTTCATAGCTTCAGGGAAAATCAGCAGTGAAACATCTTCTGCTTTTGACCAAGAGCAGAGGTTTTCCAAAAAACTTAAGGGTAAGTTAACAATTTTTTTTAATATTTCTCAATTTTCTCTGCACTTTTGGAAGCTTAACTTAAATGATGTTTAAGAAGATAGATATTTTTTAAAATATGATAATACTTATATTATACCTTTTATGTAAAGCTGGTTAGATGTGGTTTTATAACACTTGCATATATGTTCACTGATTTGTTTGGATAAAGGTTAGCTGATATATTATACACTTTTGCTATACTTTTTGTAAGTTGGGCATGGCTATAGCCATTTTAAAAGCTGAGTTGAATAATTTTGCAAAATATACTTCATCTATTAATGATTCATCTTAAGCCATCTACTTCTGTGATAATATACTATTATATTTTATAGGCTGTTGCTATATGGTAACTATTTTAAATGGTGAATCTAATTGTGGATGAAATAATAATTGCTTTTTTAAAGCATTAAAAAAGTGGTGTTGGCTTCCTTGGTGGTCCTAGGTACATTAAGAGGAACAATTCACAGAAAGAATCGAGGAGTGTGAAAAACAAAGATGTGGAATCTGGTAACTGATTAACTATTGGAGCTCAAAAGCACTTTCTGAACTGAATAGAAAGGAATGAAGATAATTTTTGTCATGCCTTGTTACACCAAAAAACTTTTGGGGTTAAAGAAAATTTGCATCTTCCTTTCCTTTATATTTTAAAATTATTCTTTTACATCTTTCATGGATCCAATTAATTTTAGTAGTTTGTGTCATTTAATATGAAAGTTGCCAGTTCCTTTAGATGTATTTTGGCATACCTAACTACCCCCTTAACATTAGATTGAATTCAATACACAAATCTTCTGGGCATTTAATTTAACTTAATAGTTGACATATGAATTTGTCTGGAAAATTACTTTTTAAACAGATTTATACTGAATATTCTATCAAGAGCTACCTGTAGGCCATCTTAATATGACTTTGCCTTGAGCTGAATAAGACAGATGCATTCTTTTCATTGTCCTTAGAATCCTCACTTTGTCATTATGTTCAAACTCAAAGGCTATAAGGGTTCCTTTAGGATGTTAATAAAGAATAAATATTCAGATGAGATTTCATTTTTCTTTGTAGGGAAATCCTTTGGATGCTTTTTAATCCTATTCTCCAAGGCAATTCTGCATAAAACTTCTAATTCAGCTAGATTTCTAAAAAGCTATGTAATGTTGAATTTGCAAAAGGAATGTGCTGATTCAGCAAACCAAAATTTATTTCTTTCAACATAAACTGTATTCTGACAATTGGGGGCAAATATGGGTTAAAAATTTCAGTTAGTTGAGTTTGTCTCTTTTCAAAAGTTTTCAGGCAAGATACAGGTTTATATCAATAGAGTATACTTTTAATGTTTCTAGTAAATCTATTATATACAGTAATATAAAAATTTTTAAACCATATAGTATTTAAATACAGGGCTTACTGTTTGAAACTTAATTTAGGATTGCAATTTATTTATTATTTTTATGCTTATGGTTTTGAGGAAAGTTATTTAGGAACTAGATGTATCTTTTCATAAAAAACTTACAGGTTTTTTCTTTTTTTAACATTTAAGCCTAACTACATTTTGGAGAGGGATTCTACAATTTTCATTTAATAGAATTTTCAGTTTCAAATATATGAAATTCTTATTAAATGGCTTTTATGTATTTTCCATAAATTTATTTAAGTATTGATACCTTGTGATGTTTTGATTAAAATTAGGGCTATAATGTTGTATTAATCAAATTAGGAGTCTGTGTTTTTGTATGTGTATGTGTTTATGTATTTGTTTTATACAGCCCTACATTATCTCAGGGACCAGGTAAAAAACCGTTCTATTCATTTAAAAATCTTTTCATTCTTTAGGCCTAGTTGTGGATGCATTCCTTTGTCTTTATTCCTAGCCACAGTTTCATACAATGACTCTTCTTGTCAACAATGCTAGCTTTCTTAACAACAGTAACCTCTTTCCTTCCTGAATAGCTTCATGTGTTTCCTACTAACTAATGAATACAACTTCTCATGTTTGGGTTGAATGAAAAGCCCCCAAATAATCACTATTATACAATATAAGTGTAGACATTTCACTTTCCTGAATACCATCCTATACTAATAGTTTTTTCACTGCCTTTCACTGACTCTTCTGAATGCTACATGAAATCTAAACTGAGTTTCCTAAAAGATTTGTAAAACATAAAATTGTGTTATGTTAATGAGTCTTTGCTGAACTAAGAAATTATTTGCTTTTATATTTAAACCTATATCATTATTGCTCCCAAACTTTTTTGGCATAGTGGTTGAATTTATGGAGTTGCCATTGGTAATGAAGGTGACTACCATTTCAAACCTTAATCTTTTAATGCTATCATAAAATTGTGGTCAAACTGATAAGAGTATCTCACATTCTTTCATATTGGCCTCACATTCCTTTATATTTGTGGGCCCTGTTGTCATTTTCTGACTTAATATTGCTTTAAAGTATCTCAACAGTTTATTTTCTTAGAATGGATGTACGTATGAATTTTTGTATTATTTTTGTCACTCTTACGTGGATACAGTTTAGGATTTTTCCCAAACAGCCATTAAAAATTTGGTTAGGACTGGCAGGAAAATTTCAATAAGGTTATGAAGAATTGCAGAATTTAAAAGCCATGTTAAAGGTGATAGAACTTATTATTTAAGGGGTGAATTCTTATTACAGTGTTTTGCACAGAAGTGCTCAAAAATGCTTTAAATGTTTTTAACTTAAGGAATTCCAAGGAAACGCAATTACAGAAAGCTTGAGAACCAAAGGCTCAAAAATTTCAACTCTGATTCTTAGAATTAAATGTTAATTTTCCTAACCTCCTTATCTTTTCACAGGGAAAATCCTACCTGAGGGATGCTTCTAAATTTGGTATATTTAGTTCAGTCCAAGTGGACTCTGGAAAATCATCACTTCCTCTGTTTCTTACCTTTACAGGCAAGAGAAAGGATAGTATGTTGAGAGGGTAATATGTCGGCTTTTGAACCAACTGAAATGGGTTTGAATACTGACTCTGCTACAGACTACTTTACCCTCAGGAATTACAGAATCCTCTGAGTTCTCTTTTCTCCATAAGTGAAGGAAACTAATACTATTCTCTAAGAGCTGTTGAAAGGATTACATGATACATTGTGCATAAAACACCTAACACAGTTCCTAGAACATAGTAGGTGCAGCAAATGTCAATATTCTTTCCACCCTATTAATAGAATATATAATAAATTTCAACAAATAGCTTCAGTAAGAGAAGCCAAACCTTAACTTAGAATATATATTTTATTTTCACCAGAGACATAATCAGCAAGCTTGAAAAGCATTAAGATTTAATATTGAAAAGTATTTTAATCTTATTAAATTTAAAAAATTAGAAGCCCATATAACTGAATCCAATTAAAGAGTCACGAAGTCATTGTTAAACACATTTTGAGAGCAATATATGAAGGCAATTAAAAGGTGTAAGTAATTTTTAAAAGTTCAAATTTTAATCATCTATAGTAAGGAGAGGAACTCTGACATAGATAAACCAAATTATACCTTACCTGTGTCTAGTATCTGATTTTTTCAAATGCATTTTATATCTATTATTTTATATGACATCAAATTAGTTGTCCAAGGATTTTTACATGGTCTTAAGATTGTGCTTTACCAGCAATTTAATTATTTCTTCAGAGCTCTAGAATACGTTTTTTCCTTCAAAAGATTCTCTTCCAAATTAAATTTATTATAGTCAATATTAAATTATATTGCATTTCCTAGATAGCAAATGACAGGGAGAATGAGTCCAAAATGTATTGGGTGTAATAAGACAGAACAGAATTTAACATTTTCTAAAAATACCATTAATTAGCCTCAGACCCATTAATTGATTAGGAGATGGAGCTAATAAACAAAGTTAACATGCAAGATATTTATGAAATGTATGTCATTAATCAGAATGGAGTTCAGAATAGTGTGACAAAACATTCTGAGACCCAAGAGCAGGAAATAGGTTATGACTTAATATTAGAACCAAAAACAAGATCCACTTACAACATAAACTGATCTTATTGCGCTCTTGCAATCAAATTTAATTTCCGGAAAGATGTTTAATCTCTGTACAAATAAGCTTTGTGCTGTTAATATAATCTGAATTTACAACCATGGTAAATGAATTTTGTCTTTATATTAAATTGAAAAGCTTATATGTAGATGATGATATACCTGAAGACAAAAGTACCACTTACCAATTAAGCCCACTAATTATACATTCTTATTAAAACTACTTACTAGATATGTGAGCAATTTAATCTTGTATCACTACTCATTAATTAGTATTTAACTTGCATTTATTTTCGTAGATTTAGAGTGAATATTACTATAAATAATTGAAAAGAGGGCAGGGAGTAATATAAATTTCAAAGGTATTTTTAAATGTTTCTATATAAATACAGCTGCTTCTCAACTTATGATGGGGTCATATCCTAATAACCCCTCAAAAAGTTGAAAGTATCATAAATTGAAAATGCATTTAATACTAATACCACATTGTAGAATATTGGTTACTTACCCTTATAATCACATGGCTGACTGGAAGCTGCTGCCCAGACTTACTTGAGAGTATAGTACTGCATATTTCTAGCCCCACGAAAGTCCAAAATTTGAAGTATTGTTGCTACTGTATGCATATCACTTTCTTTACTGTATAGCCTAAAAACATCTTAAGTCAGGGACCCTCTGTAGATAATTTGGATCGCTCAAGACTAGCAACCAAACCTGCTATGCATCAAAAAATGAACTGGGAAATAGAGAACATTATGACTCATGTTAAAGACATATAGTCTTAAAAGTAATCATGAAACTATTATCTTAGAAGTTATTATTACTAACAAAGTGAAAATATAACTCACAAGTCAAATTCTTTGTTTCAAAGTTCTATTCCCTTGAAAGTCCTTTACCTATAGTTTCTACAATGATTGATATTAGGAGTGAGAAAATCTTCCTTCCAATACAAAAACACTTTAATAAATTTCTGAACAAATCTTGAAACATTGAGATATACAATATCAATAACTTCGTGTAGCTTTCAACAAAATATTTTTGAAGCAATTTAGAGAATTCTGTGGTGAGGTCTTCTATACGAAATTTACATTTAACATACAAGTCCAAATTTGGAGGGTAGGGGTCTCCTAACTAAAAGTAGATGAAATGCAGTCTGAGATGGTAGGGTCATTCACTTTTCCGAAGATATTAATATTGTAATCAATTTTCAATAATATAATAAGAACTGAATGGCATTTTAGTGATCTATTAAATACTGTTTCTGACACTTTCTAACCAGTTGTCTGACAAAGTATAAAACAAATATATGTTGCTCAGAAACAAGTATACTGTTTTTTTACTATAATATAGAATTAACCATCATTGGAACCTGGCTATAGGCCAGAAACCTGTGCACTAGACCTGGAATCTGGCTATCCCATAACCTGGCTACAGGCCATTCAGTAAGAAAAGTTGTTCAGTCCATTCCAGCATGACAACATCAGTCTCTTTTCCCACAGTTTTACTTTTTAAGATTCAGCTCTTTGAGATGAATGACCAGTAAGCATACATTAAACACATCTAGCATAAATTAAATGCTCGGCAGTTCCTTGATATAATAAACTACATGTTTAATACTATTGTTAATGCCAAATAAGCAATATGAAATCAAATTTCTATGAAGGAACAGCACAATGGCTCTGAAATAAAAATTGGGTTATCTGTTTAATCCTACTTCTCAGTCTGTGGTTTTAGCTCAATTTATAAGAACATATGATTAACAATACCATAATACTAATTCAGTCCTTATGGAGTCAGTTAGTTTTGATTTACCTCATAGATTACACACAGCAGAATTACTACTATAATAATGTAGCAATGTTTCTCAAAGTGTAGTCTCTGGACCTTGAGTGATGCCTATTGAAATGGCAGATTGCTAAACTCCATTTAGATGTATCACCTTAGAATCTCTGGTCAGTAGATCCTATTAATCTGCATATTTACATGTTTTCTAAATTATGCTGATGCCCAGTACAGTTTGAGAAGCAGCAAAAAAACATTCACTTGCCTATGAGAGACTGAGCAAGAGGGTATGAGTTCCTTCAAATCCAACCATTACCAGTATCAGACAAATAGCCTCAAATGTACATGTTCAATCAATCCCAAATCAGCATTAACATACTTACAAAGTAGTACAGGCAAGTAATCTGACTCCTATCCATGCATATAAACTTTCAAAAATTAAATTTTCCATTAATAACTTAAAAACAGTGAAATGGAAATCTCATGTTTAACCTTTATCTCTTAATTTGGGTTCTCCCTGGAAAGTAGATCCTAAATCCTCTAGATTATATACAAGTTCTTTTTTGGAGAAGTTATCCCAGGTAACAGAAGTGGGGGATTAGGAGAAGCAAACAGTGAGGGGCAAAGGCCAGTATGAGAGTGCATTCAGGAGTTCATCCCCCGCTATGGGCAAATGGGGCTCAATTCCAGTACCTTCTTAGGAGCATGAAGCTGCAGACATAAAAGAGGAGCATTTACCCATCAGTTCTGACTTCTATCAGTTAAGGATTGCTTCATGAGTTGTTAATTTCGTCACACTTTCAGGTTGTGCTTCTAATTCCAAAGGCTTCAGAAAAGCCCCCAGGACAGAAAGTCCAGATGAGGGGCTGTCAGGTTTCACCTGCATGAATCTGGTTACCACTGCAAATGACTGAGTGAGTGGGGCCCAAAAGGTGTCCAGTTCATCACTATTACAGGAAAAATATGGTCAAAGTGCCTTTTCCTTGGTTTACTAATATAATTTTAATACATTATGTAACTAAAATGGATTTTCTGAGAAATGAGTAAAGCACTTTCAAATGTAAAGTGCGGAACTTTGGGCTATTTACATCTTGACGTATTTGATCCATTCCCACAAAACCTGAGATGCACTGAAATATGATCTTCTGTCAGAAAGGTATTTTCTAATAAACTACATTTCATTTCCTGAATTTGGTTGCCAATTTTTAAAGGGCCAAACAGCAGCAAAATGAACAGTTGGTATGTACTCTGAAAATACTTTGTGTCCAGCAGTGATCCTAAGATTTTATTGTTTAAGTTTACATTGGTAAAACTATAGTAAAAACAGACTGACTACAATGAACCCTTCAGTAACAGTTCCTATTATAATGAAACACAGAATTTTGAATAGTACAAGTTTATCTTGGACTGTGTCCAAGAGGGTCTGGTTACAAGAAACAATTCATTATAACCTCTAATATGGTCCTAGAGCATGGCTCTGAAGAATATATTAGACAAAAGTTCTAGTCTAATAGATTAAGAATAGAAAACTAAACAGCCAGTTATGTGCTTTAGTTAAATAAATACTATATTTGTTTGCATAATGACAGAGCTAGTTTAGCTAAACAAGAAAGAAACAGGTACAAATAAAAAATAAGTCTGATTATCTTTTCACTTAACTTGAATTGTTAAAATAATTGAGTTTTTAAACAACCCTCTTTTTTAGCAGGTGGTTAAATAAGCTAATGAATTGATAAAGATGAAACAGGAAAATTAGACTGAAGAGGGGCTGGAAATTAAAAGGAAAAAAGTAGGGATACACACTGCTGAACAAAGCCCAATAATAAGAGGTACTATTTTCAAAAGAAAGAATAAAATATACTCAGGTCTTCTCTAAATCAGCTCAGATCACAATCAACTTGATACCAACATTTCCCTTCTTGGACTTGGAGCTGAGCTGATCACAAATCTGTGTTAAATAAATGATTTCTTACAACCACCAATTTCTGAAATAAACAAATAAATTAGTTTTTTCTTCCTATGCAATTCTGCAGTTGGACTAGATGATTTTTAAAAGTTCCTCGGAATAAAATGGAAATAGCAATATAATACTACCTGATTCATCTAAACTTAATTATGTGAATCAAATAAGATATGTAAAAGCACTTAACAAATTGTAATTTAACCCCTTCTATAATTATAAATGCCTCACAATTTACATAGCAATTCAACAACTTCACTATAATTATATAACTAGCAATTAGAAAGATCTCTATGATTAGCTGTGGCTCTTAAATCTATCTATGATTAACAACAGTTTTTTACTCTGTTTGGCTATATACATGTAATCATTCAGTCCTATCAACAATCCTGTGAAATACCCAAGATATATATTATTATCTTCATTTCAAATGATAAACAACTGAGGCACAGAGCAGTTAAATTACTTGCTCAATAGGATTATAATTAAAAGTGGAATTCACCTAACAAATTAAGTGGAGCTTCTGCTGACTTTCCAATAGCAACCTATATAATACATTAGTATATACTTATGGTATCTAGAATTCACGATTCCCTACAACAGAATCTTTGCACATGCCTTCTACTTCCAATAGGCAAGGTTCTTCTTCTACCATTCTGTTAATTCCCAGAAGGAATGCTGCTTCAAACTTCTCTGAAGTTTTCTTTAAAAGAAATTTCACATATATTATTTCATTCTTACAACCTCTTTGGACATAGTAAGTATGATCATTCTCATATTTCAGTTGGGGAAATAAGACTTATCTAGGAAACATGCAGATAATCAGAGATAGGGCCAGAGCTTAAACGCTCATCCTATCTCCTAGTTCAGGACTTGCCCAATACCATATGGTGGGAATGTGGCTATATACCATCATTGACTGTAGAACACAGTTGCGATTTTTTAAAGCACTTCCTGCTCTGGTCCCTTCTGAGATTACAACATAATTATTTCAAGGCTCTTTACTCTATTTAGTTTTAAACTGCAGAGAAGAGTCCACAACTTGTGGCTAGGAAAGGCTAATATAAACATGTTTGCTAATTCTATTACAAGTCAATTTATATTCATCTCTCAAAAGTTGACACTTATTGTAAGGCAAGTTAAAAAACCATGTGGGCCCTAATTACTAAGAAATACAATTATTAATGCCAAAAAAAATCCAAAAATGAACTGAGATTGGTCCAATATACTAGGTAATTCCCTCCAACCCTGACTGAGAGAGCCCAGTTTATTTTTTCTTCTCAATTATGATTTAACATTAAATTGCTATCAAATTTGAAAGTCCTTTTAGTAAGCCCTGGCTGGGTGACTCAGTTGGTTGGAGTGTCATCTTGTACACCAAAAGGTTGTGGATTTGATTACAGTTGGGATAAAAACAGGAGGCAACCAATCTATGTAACTCTCACATTGATGTTTCTCTCTGCCCCTCCTCTCTCCCTTCCTCTCTCTCTAAAATCAATAACCATATCCTCAGGTGAGGATAAAAAAAATGAAAAGCATAGGGTAAGTTTTAAATAGATTTTACGGCTCAAAAATAGTAGGGTGTACTGTAAAGAACATAGATATAGGATTTATAGCCAGAAGATTGGGTTTGAAGTCAACTCATCTACTAGCTTACACATATAATGCTAGTCAAACCACCTAAATTCTCAACTTCTGTGGAAAGATGAAAACTGTACTAATTCTACTTTTACGACACAGTTATTTTTAGATTCAAAAGAGAAGCAATGTAGGAAAAGCACTTTGTAGTTTACCATCATTAATTGTTCTTGAATCCGTTTCCTATCAGTATTAAACAAACCACATCTAAATTCAGGGATTTCCAAGTACTATCAATAAATCAAGTAATATTATGGCTTATATTATCTGTACCATAATATTCTCTAAGAAGAGTTTAGATAGGTCTGTACATAGTTGAGAAGGAAATACTCCTGACTAAAGGTCATGCCATGACCTTATTTTATTAGTTTATACTTCAAATTCCGTAAGGCTTCTGATCATATGATTTATAACCAAACCAGGACATTTTTAAAGTCAACAGGAGCCCTATTAATAATTAGCCAGAACAACAGACATTAACCAAAACTGTTGCTGGTAAGCCAGGGCATATGGTCACTTTATACAAGAAGCATCCTGGATTTGGGAAGAGGAAGTCTATTTCAGTCTTAACATCCATGCAAACATAGGCTGTAAAAACTATAGCTAAAAAAGTCATCTTCAAATGCAAATTGTCACCAAGGGTGTGAAGTGAATTAAAGCATAATTTAATTTCACTATATATTTCTAGTAATTCTGATTATAACTTAAGTAAAATTGAAAAGTATTGGCTGAAACCAGAGTTCTCCTCTAAGAATTTTGGACATAAAACATTTTTGGAATGGTAACTATCAAAGCTACCTTAACCTTAAACTAATATCTGGATTAGGAAAAGCACAAACCCAATATTTAAACAAAGTATTTTTCTCTAGTAAGAACAGGAAAAACTGCGGGGGGGTGGGGAAGTCAGTGAGCTGTTTGAAGACATATCATATCTGTAATTTGTGAGACATGAATATATTAAATATTACAACTATTTGCTAGCAGTAAATAAATTTATCAATTCACAAATGGGAAAATTACCATTTAAGATGTGAATCATTATTTTCTTAAAGGTGGATAAAGTAATGAATATTAAACATGTTGGCTCTTGTGAACCTATCAAGGAATGCTTTAATTAACAGACTCCAGGTGGTTTGTTCCTATAGTTAACCTTCATAATATTTTCCATTTACATTATTGTAAATAAATATTGTTCCCACAACTTCAATTATGGTAGCATTATATAAATGTACATAGGACAATGCAGTATAGTACTATATTTACTGGATAAAAAAGTAAAGATTAGTTTAGCAAAATTACCAGAATAAAGTCTACTTTTCTACTCTAAGGTCTTAGTGATCACTCTCAAATTCTTTTATCATCACTGCAGCGGTTAAATTATGAGGTTCTTATAAAGGCCAGTGTTAACGGTCAGTGTTAAGTGTTAACACCAATCTTATAAACGCCAGGGCTAACTAACAAAAGTCCTGAGTTTCATAAACATATCTGCATAGGTATCAAATATTGCCCAAGCAGCCACTGTATTATAAATGGATGACCTGAAAGAAAAAGATGACACTTTCCATTGTTAACAAATCATCTTGCAACAACAGATCAACATTCTTGATCAGCTCATCAACATTTACACCTAAGCAACTACGTAATGTTATCATATACTGTACTATCTTCACCAAATATAAAAAGATGGTTCCTAAATTGGGAAAAATACATATCTAGTAAAATCTTGCCCATTACTGATATGAAATGAAGTAGTTAAGTGAATGATATTTAATGAAACAAAGCTACTTTAATAGTTTATAAAAAAAATGAAGAAAGTATATGTAGCCATAGTGAAAATCAAAATAAATCTTCTTTACCTAAGTTGGAAATTGGCCAGACTACATGAGGCTAATTTTTCTAATTGGAAACCCATGTATAATCTTTAATGTGTATGTGGCACTTTAATGACCACCTAAAACTGTCAAAATAAAAAGTGTGATAATGACATTCTTCATGAAC